>JAATLQ010020939.1:0-25732 GCA_013421005.1 Heliconius erato x Heliconius himera | reverse complement strand
TTACTAGCGGCCTGCTCGCGGCTTTGCCCGCTTGAATTACATGATTATTCATTTAAGAAATATAGATATTACAAACTCCCTTAACTATTAATTAATTGATTTGGATAAGTACTCACGATATTATTTGTAAAATAACTTATCTAGCTCCTGTACAGTTTTTAAATTAGTAACATATATTATTAGTTAAATATATAATTGGTATACAGAATATACATAGAAAGCACGTTTTTAGGCATTTTTATATAATCTATAAAATAATCAACATTTTCGGTCAAATTCAAGTCGTACTCATGCCCCGAGAGTTTCGTACCAGTTTCATGAATGGAGATACACCAAAAGAATAACTAATTAAGTTGTAATTTTGTATCAAATTAAGCACAGATTAAAATTTGTACCTAATGGTTCTTTTCTGTGACACAAATAAAATAAGTATTCAATTTTTGAAAAACAATTTTGGAATATTCCTTTATACGTACCGTATATTTTAACTTCTTAACAAATTTGGTAATTGTATATCAACGGGAAGTATCCTATAGGTATGATAGAAAATACGACAAAAAACGAAGCATAAACCCTCATATTTCATCGTCATTTGATTGCGATGATTTAGAAGATAGATTTTTGTGCTCTAACGCCCAATATTAATAATCTATCTCCTGCATCAGTCTTCGATTGTTACATACATCTATCCAATCTAGAGATTGAATAGAAGTATGCAATCGAAGATTGACGTAGGAGATAGATTATTAATATTGGGCGTAAGGGAATATAGACTTGAACATTGAGATATCTAACCTTTAACCGATCTTTTACAAAATAGTCTTGACAGACGAACAGACGGATAAACAGCAAAGTTATCTTATAAGAATTTTGAGGTATGTACCCTAAAATACCCTTGGCACATACATACATGCAACAACAGGTGCAATATTGCAATATCGGTACGTGTCGCTTGTAAGTTATGAAATAATACTGCGGAAATTTTTTATAAACAGTTTCAGAGCATTTTTTTCTTGAGACACAATTTTTTAGAGGTTGCTCCCAAAAGTGTTTTTTTTATACGTTTCTTAAAAAAATATTAATAACATAAACGAACGAACGGACTGAAGAACCTATTCAAAATATTTCTTTGAATATTAAGTCATTCTTTATCACTGTCAATAGATTTCATTGCGTATGTGTCTTTTTTTTTCAAATATAAATATCTTTAAAACTTTAAGTACATTATTTTTTGATAGAGTGTAGCGGTAACTTTTCCAAACTATATTTTTTTTTATGCACAGCGCCATCTATTTAAGATCCCATCGCAATTAGTGATAGCGTTACGTGTATGAAAGAGAGTATCAAGATTCGTTAGTACCTACTATTTTTGTCAATAGATAGCGTTACTTGTATCGATTTTTTACTATCTCAAATATTAACGTCTTGAAAACTTAAATACTTATATCTTTTGATAGAGTGAAGCGATTACAATGAAATAAACACTAAAACCTACCTTGATTTATTTGTAATTTTTATGTATAAAAGTTGCTTAAATTTATTGTGTACTTTTTACGTGATACGTGTTCACATAAACAGACAAACAGACAAACAGACAAACAGACAAACAGACAAAAATTCCAAAAATGTTGGAAATGCATTCTGTTAATTGTCCTTTAACACCCTGGCAATTTTTTTTTTAAATATTTTTAATGTACAGAAACGACTTTTCTACAGATTTATTATAAGTATAGATATAGATTAGGAAACCAACGTTCGTACTAAGACCACAATAATTTACAAACATTCTTAAATATTTTGATACAAAGTATGTCTTAATTATAGGATAACTTTACATGTGTATTCAAGTTGTTGCTCACATCTAAATTAATAAAAAAATATTTTTTTTCAAAAATATTTTTTTAACTAAAAAACTAAAAAAAACAGGCTTAGAAACTTAATCTTACAATATAAACACAATTTCAGTTATATAAATACGCTATATCATGCACAAAGTAGGGTAGGCAGAGGAAACCTAATGTTAAGACACTCCGTTCGCCACTTTTCCCCGAATTCTGGGGGCATTGCGTGTTGAGTAGCAGAACTCAACGCCGCGCTTGTTCTCGACACCATAGCGAAGAAAGGGAAATAAAAAATTAAGAAAATATATCATCTCCTCGAGTGGGGATCGAACCCACAACCAGTCGGTCTTACAGTCACTCTTTGTGCTACTTTTTATTCATTCTATATTAACTATATGAATATTTAAATATAGGTAGTTAGTAGTCTATAAACGTAGTGTAAAGCTGCACAAACATAAATATAGTAAAATGGACGCCCCAGTTTTGATAACTGTGGCTTCAGTAAAATAAACACTGTTATTGAAATTCAACTTTTCAAAAAGCTAAATTGTAGTTTCTAAAAGCCAAACTTTTGCACTATCATTGGAATAAAACTCTTGTAAATACAGAACTATACTGCATTCGAACTATATATTGACTTCGAATATAAATATTTATAACTAACTGTATTCCAGTTTGTACGTTTTGACTAAAATGTTTTAAAAATTGTAGTACAGAATAATATTCATAGGCAAAGTATGCGACATAGTGCTGTCGTATTAATAATTAAAACGAATAATAGAAAAAAGTAGAAGATTAGACTAAATCAAAAAATAAAAAGTTAACGTATTAATTTAATTAAAAAATATATAATATTTAAAAAAATGTACGGACCGAGAATTTTATTAGTTACAAATAGAAAAAAATAAGTTGCAAAGTAAAAACATAAGCAAATAATTAAAATGCAACTAATATATAAGCAAAATAGATAAAATATTTGAACATAGTACTGCATGATATATATAAAAAAGATACTAAAATTTCTTAAATAAAAACGTTTTTGTGCTGTGACACTCTTGTTGTCAATATGTCAGAACTATACCAGTGTATTGTGAGACAAATTTTTATCTCAAAAAAAAAAGTTTTTTTTACAAAAGGTTATTTATAGTTTTACATAGTAACAAAATACAACTGATACATTTATATTTTTATTTATATATGTATTTTTGTTCTTGTTTTATGTCTTAAATTTTATATTCATACCACAATTAAATGGTTTGTGTTGTATTCGTGTTTATAATTTGAAATTATTGCCAATGTTACGCTTACAATATTTCTATAGTCGTATACACATATTTAGATGTTTATCGAAGTAAGCCAAAGATAATTTAAATTGAATGAAAATATGCTCAAATAATCTTTACTTTTATTTTTTAAACATAAAAAATCATTTTATTCATATTTTATAAGCTGTGCTAAATAAATAAAAAAATGAATACAATTCTTTAGGTTAAGCGTACAAAGGAAGTTTTAACAAATTTATGAAAAAAAACAGCCTAAGTTATTTGTTTGGACTTCAACGCTCCATTAGCCTAATAGCTGAGCAGTGAAACGGTAAAAGAGATTAAGCTGTGCAGAGTCATCACTTTTCTATACCGTTATAATTGGTAAGTCAGCTCCAATGTAAATTAATTAACTTGGCATTGGCAAAGTAAAATTTGTTATAAATTCGCTTTCAAATATCACTAATAATAATTTATTATTAAAATCTATATTAATATTATTGTTGTAAAGCAAAAACTTCCTAATGCAGTAGTCGTTCCTATACATTTCAGAATTAAATTTTGAAATAATTATTGAATATATATATATGTTTTTTTTAATTTTACATGTATGCTTTTTTCAGCCTTAATTATGTTACTGTATTTGGTAATCCATTGATAATAACTTTTAAAAGAAATTTATTTAAGGTTTTTACCAAAACTAGGTATAAACATCTCGCAATTTAACGTAACTAATAAACGTAAAAATAAACAACCATAATTTCATATTAATTCAGATAAGAATATAAATATTTAAGCCGCTCTTCGATTTTATATTTTTATACTTAGAATATTAGTGTTAAGTGTTGTAGTGTAACGATTCAAGTTCGAGTTCAGTTCCTTCATTACGCGTTCTGTTCACAAGTAATGTTAAAGTGACGTAATGTACCGTAGGTAAAACACGCAGATAAAAAATTTATTTATTAAAATAATTTAATAATTGTAAATAATCATTGTGTATTATAATTTAAAATAAATAATAACATGACTAATATTTTAATTATTAAATATCATGTAGGCTGAATAAGCTACTGTCTACGTCAAAGTTAAGAAAAAAGAAAGAGAGGGATGATGGCGGACGTGTCTGAGGAAGGATGGATGTTAAAAATATTTAGAGAAGTTTTAAATTATAATTAATATAAATTACATTACATCTTATATGTAAAAAGCATGTGAGTTAGTACATGTAATAGTGATATAAGTATTCGAGGCTGGTAAGATAAGTTATAAGTGCTTATTACGTATTTACAGTTGTTTGTTTTGTAATATTCGTCGGTAAGTTTTTATCTTATTATTAAAACAAAGAAGAGTAATACTAATGCACGTAATGCCGTCAATATCATTTATTTAATAAATGGAAATAAATACATGAAGATGTTTTATGAGGTATGTAAAATTACAATTATATTAATGTACGCAGAATGCCTGCCGCCATCTTTGTTAGTTGCGTGTATGTGAATTGTGAAATTATTAATAGGTTTGGTGAATTACAATTACTTATAAATATTTAACATTTTACTATAAAAGGAAATATAAATATAATAGTATTAATTATAATATTTATTTATTTATTTTTATTAGGGAAACAAACAGAACATAAAATTCACAAACATTACACAATTTAAAATAATACATATTCCAATCAAATTTCCACATAAAAAAATACAGATAACTGACAATAATAACATATGATCAAATTAAAATTTATCAGATAAAAACACATGATAAAATATACTATTAAAAATTTTAGAAAAATTCAACTAACACGATATGACAGTTAAAATTATTATTATATCAAAATACGTATTTACAATTTATAAATATTATGTATGTGTCTATTTAATGTCCTACAATAAAGGTAATCTGTCAATATATTTAATTAAATATTATTTACGACTTATACGACTGTTAGAGTTCATTGACCCTATGTTTTACTATTGACTAATATAGTCACAACACAAATTATATATAGATAGTTAGCGGTGCCTTGCGGTGCGTCAACGTTAACACTTAGTGTATGATGGATAGGTGGATGCTATTTTATGTCCCAGCTCTGGTGTACATATATTACTATATATGTGTTCGCTTATTTGTCTAACGCTTAGTTTTATCGTAGAAAACATAATGCGTCAATCGACTGATGTCGACGACATACTTATAATATATAGCCGGGCGTCACTGGTGCTGACATATTTGATACAAGTGAATTGCTTTAGTAGTGTTGGATTCTGCTGCTGAGTTTCTTCCGCCAGTTCTTCTCAGCACTGAGGTTCTTTACTGAACTGGTAGTAGAATCGTTCCTACTTGGAGTCGCTGGCTGTTCTAGCGATAACTGAGTATTATAACAGAAAAGCATAGGACGTCTACGATATTCTTTAGAAATATCACGAGAGATTGAAACGAACAGACTATGACATTTTATTTATCATAATATCTTTTATTTGTATTTATATTAAATTTATTGTACATTTAACATTAATACTGTTACCTCTAAATCTCTAAAAGATCTTGGATTACTTACGATCACTACGAAAGGGTTCTATCTATATTAGACGTATCACGAGCCACACTAAAATATTAAAATTATTATTTAGATAATTTTATTCAAATATTTTATTGAGTAGAGTGGGGAGTCGGTTACATTAGTAAAAATAAATAAAATAAATCAGCGTCACGCTATATTCCGCACACAGCAGGGTAGGCAGAGGGAACCTAGTGTTAAGACACTTTATTCCTCACTTTCCGCCATTTTTTTCAGGCATTCCGTGTTGAGTGGCAGAACTCGACGCCGCACATTGCCTCGACACTAGAGCGAAGAAATGGAAATATAAATTTAAATAAATATTTCATCTCCTCGAGTGGGGATCGAACTCACAATCAGTCGATTTTACAGTCACATTTTGTGCCCCTGCGCCACGACTGGCCTCACTAAATAGTGCCAGTAGATTTGAAAAAAAAAATGCGCCTCGAATTAATGCACCCGTCGCGTCGTCGGTGGTAATTAATATACCTGTCGGTGACAAGAGAGCTAGCTTGTTTTATACAAAAAAATACACATTGTGATTCCACGGGGAACGCAGCCAGCGTTTCTGTCATATATTACGAGCGAGTTTGAGGCCGTCTACATGTGGCGCAGCGGCATAGCATGTAAACGTGACGGTTGTGGATTCGATTCCTGCTCGGGGAAATAAATTACTTGATATGTTCATTGTGTTGTTCTGGTAAGTAGACAAAAACTGATACCCTCACTATATAAATAATTTTATTAGGAGTGTGTAGACTCAGTCTTGTCAACAAAATACACTACTAGTTTTTCTAAAAAGAAACGTATATACCTAGATATATTACGCAAAGGAATGAAACATAAAATGCACTCATCAAGTCCATCAGGGCGCAATGGTCCCCATTCGGGAAAATAATCGAAATTAATATTTAAAAAGTGAGTCCAGTCAAGATGCAGGGGTGATTGTAAGATCGACTGGTTGTGGGTTCGATCCCCACTCGAGGAAATTAAATATTTATTTAAATTTAAAAAAGCGGATACAGCGTGAAGCTGAATAAAAATATTTTAAAAGTGAAATACAACGATCCACTAAAAATATACCTAATATTATTTTCTTATTTATTTACAGGAAAGTATTGACTCAATAAAGATAGATAACAAATCTCGATAGATCCACAACGCAGAGTTTTATTGCCAACTAAAGCCAAGAGAGACCACCACAGTAGGTACTGTTCGTAATTTTTCACGGAGAAATACTGTTATTTTGCCAAGATTCTGGTCGTTTGTATAATAAGACGATAGTGATTGCCGTTTAGACCTCAGTTGCTGAGTTGCTTGGAAATCTATCTCAATATCGTAACAGATAGCATAATATTATTACTTATTATAACTTATCTTCGAGTAGGATATCATATTATTATCATCTGAGGTTAGGTGTATAATGCATAAGCCTTATGTACGTGTATAATGCATAATGCATAGCAAAAGTAAGTAATATTATTGAACATTACAGGCTTACAATTCTAAATATACTTTATTTCTAATTTATAATCAGAATATCAGAATAGAGACCAATCATCGCGCTGGAGCAAGAAGTGTGACTGTATATGCGAGTAGCTGTGAGTTTAATTCCTACTCGAGGAAATAATATATTATATAATATTTATGTTTTTTTCGATTTAGTGTCGAGGCAAAGCGTTAAATTTCGCAACTCAACACGCAATTCCCACAAAATTTGGCAAAAAATGGAAAACGGAGTCATAACATTAGCTGTTCTGCTTACCCTGCTGTGTGCGCGATACCCCGCGAAGTTGAAAAAAAGAAAATCCAAAATCATTGCATTTTCTGGCATATTGATATTAACGATTATCATAAAACAGTATTTAATACAATAATATAACTTGACGACTTTAAAATTATTGTTACATTCGTGTAATAGAAAGCTCTCGTTTATCTCTAGTAATACAGAATTTGACTAGTTTGTTGATCGTTCATTTGATGTAACATTCACAGGGCGGCCGCACATTGTTCTCGGCCAAACAACAGTATAATGGGATTTGCTATATCCTTATCCAAACATGGCCTCGCATGTAAATTGGCCATATATTTGCCGAACAAACAGTACGCGAAATCTACTTAAATACTGAGTTATTGATATTAAATTGACAAGTCCGTTTCATGGTATGAACTTTTTTTTTTGTAGAATAAAAATAATATTTAAGTGTCGTTTATTTTTTTTAAATACATCAATATATTATATTAATTTTTGCTTGAATTATGTTAATACTTATTTTTGAAAAGAAAAAAGTTAAAAGCTTTATTACTTTGTTGTCCATGTGTCTGTATGATTGTCTGCCTGTCAAGATAGGATGGAGGTATCAAACTGAATTTTTCGGATATTTTCCTTTATTTATAGTGTGGCTCAATATAAATAAAGGAAACACACATATCTGTAGTCATACAAACACACATATCTGTACATATCTGTAGATTCACGGAATCCTATAGTGTCGTATAGATTTTGATTACGAAGCGTATTTCTTATATGTTATTGTGATTATATATTTTAATATGTTCATAAGTTCACTTTCACAATGTATAACACCTATAACAGTATGTAATAAATAATCCTTAGAAAATATTCATAGTACAATATAAAATCCATTGATGTTTACGTTTGCGTTGAAAGCGCAGTGAATAGTATGAGAAAGTTTTATCTCAGTTAAAAGGGTACTCGTTCAGATTGGAAAACTAATGCTACCTTTCTAGATAATTTTGACAGCAGAAATGTTGTTGGAAACGCTTCACGAATAATTTGTGTTCACCATCAGATAGGAGTTAGTAGGACTGGCTCTAGTTTTATTATATGTAGGTAGGTTACATTTATGAAAAGTTTTAAAAATAAAGAAAAGACAATTTTGTTCGAAAAAATCTTTTCAATAATCTTTCTTACATTTCTTACACTTTGGTGATAATAATTAATTATCAAAGTTCCATTTTTTGGGTCAGTATTTATAAATCGCTTAAGAGTCGATATTGAGACGCCATTTCGAGACGAGATATCGATATTGAGATGCCATTTTCATTGATTCAATCAATTACGAATGAAAATGACGTTTCAAGATCGATCTCCAACATGAGAGCGGTTTATAAATAGGGATCTGAATAAAGAAGACTCGTTAATATAAATAAAGTAGATGAGACAAATGGCTTAGACTCTTTGTGCCGCCTTATTTATACGTTAGATTCGTAACACTACTTTAGAGAAATTAAATTACGGCATAGACTCCTATTTTGATTTCTAGAACTAAAATAAATATAACAATTACAAATGGAATAGTTTCTTTTTGTAGGTGTCTTCTTGTGGGTTCGATTACCACTAGCCACGAGGCAATAAAATATTTAGCAATTTCATTTTCTCGCTCTGGTAACGAAGCAAAAGGCGGCGTTGAGATCCGCCACGCTACACGCAATGCCTCCAGAATTTAGCAGAAAGTGGGAAACGGGGTGTCTAATACTAGGTTCCCTTTACCCACCATTCTAAATGCTGGATACAGCGTGAAGCTTAAAAAAAGGAACCATTAAATGAAATACTATACGTACAATATGAATACTTTCGCATATACGAACGTGAGATTAAAAGAATTCCAGTAATATTTTTACTTGCTAGTCCATTATCAGATTAAACCACTCTTACTTAAGTAGTCTAGGGACTGGATAAGGTTAGTTCCGGAAATTTGCAGAAATGACTAAGCTAAGACCAGAACTTCCTGAGGATGTATAGTTTATCTTTTCAGGCTGAAGATCAATTTGGATCTATTGTTCTCGGAATCGTATTCGCCAAGTTAGTTTCGTAGATAATATTGAAATTCGGCTTGCCGTTGAGGGATTATCGAAGTTAATATTATATTTTAGCAAACGCAATGCTTTTTGCATTGCGTTTGCTAAAATATAATATTAACTAATAATAATATTAACTAATAGTAAAGTTAAATGAGTTGTATGGATGAATAATGGAATAAATTAGTCTACTAAATATTATTAATTTTGGTAGCATTGCGTTTTGAGTAGCGAAGCTCAACGCCGCGCTTTGCCTCGATACTAGAGCGAAGAAATTAAAATATTAAATATTTCATTTCCTCGAATGGGAATCTAACTCATAACTTGTCACGTTTACAATCACACGCTTGTGCCCCTACTCTGACGACTGGCATCTAATAAATATTGAAATTAAATTTCAATAATATTAAATAAATTTTAAGTGTTTTCTATTCAATAATTATTCAGGGAAGCGAACGGACATTATTTGTTTTTCGGCCACAGAATAATACATGGTTTCTGACCGCCCCTTAATTTCCGAAACCATTCGTCTTTCCGTTTTCGTACTGCCATTTCTATTATTATTTTACCAAACAAGAAATAAATACACTTAAACTATATTTAGAAGACCAGAACCGAAATGTAATTAATATTAAGATATATATTATAAGTATACACAATTGTGCTCTTGAGTTTTATAATATAAATAAATAAGTTAAAAAGTTATCTCATAAAAATAAAGATAAAATAAAAAATTAAAGAGCGAATTAAAAGATACACAAAGAATAAAAAGTATTATGACATATGCAAGTTGTTAACAATTTATTATGTAGAATGATGTTTTTTCTGAAGTCAGTCGTGGCGCAGGGGCACAAAGTGTGACTGTAAAATCGACTGGTTGTGGGTTCAATCCCCACCCGAGGAGGTGAAATATTTATTTACTTTTATATTTTCATTTCTTCGCTCTGGTATCGAGGCAAAGCGAAGCGTTGAGTTCCGCCACTCAACACGAACTTACAGAAATCGGCGGAAAGTGGGGAACGGAGTGTCTTAACATTAGGTTCCCTATACCTACCCTGCTATGTGCGGGATACAGCGTGAAGTTGATGATGATGTTTTTTTTTTAAATAAGATTCATTGGGTCCAGCACAAATAAGCTTATGAGATGTAGTACATGGTATTGTGAAAATGCTATGTAATAAAAATTAAGAAGTCTATTTTTTATAGACTTCTTATTTTTCTACATTTTTAAAGCAATATTGTTGCATGTGCTTTTTTTATATTGATATAACTTTTTATTTATGAACCAATTGAAATAAAATAAACAGTAAATGTTAAGAACAGCTTAATATTATCATAACGCATTTAAATAAGTTAAGCTGTTTCTGAGATTCGCGTGAAAATACGCACAGGCAAAGAGACTAAAATTTTAAAATATTGTTTTTGATTCATTTACCTTATGTAAATATGTGCGTGAGAAATGGACGAACTCAATATCACGCCAACTGATTTCGATTATTATTTTTTTATTGGAAAGGATACACTTTAAGGGCAGTTTGATGAGAGTTTGGTTGGGTTCTGATTATGGAAGTCGGTTATTCTTTTATTAAAAATTGTAATTGTAAAAATAAATATAAAGGTAAAATAAATAATGTAAATTAATAATAAAAAACTAGTATAAACTAGTTCATTGATTTTCTATTCTGCGCATAGACAGGATAGGTTAGGTTAGGAAACCACACATAACTTAGTTTTTACCCCAAGAAGTTTTCACTACTAATAAAAAAAAAATAAAAAAAGGTTAGGATACCCGTGAACCTAGTGTTAAAACTCTCCGTTTCCCATTAAGACACTTTACGCCGATTCTGGAGGCTTCGAATGTTGAGTGATAGATTTCAACACCACGCTTTGCGTCGTTGCCAGCGCGAGTAAATGAAAATTTTAAATATCTTATTCCCCTGAATAGGAATCGAACCGAATACTATACTCAATACTATATAATGAACACGATAAATATTCGCAGTAACGAAAAATCGCATTTATCTCTACTAATATAAATTCATACGTTTTAATATATTATAATAGGATTATACTGACAAGCTTTTAATGCATCAGATTGGTTATAATATCAAAATTTTCGACTATTTCAAAAGCAATTGAGAGCTATCAATATGCCCATAACAAAATCGGATTATTTCTGTTAAACAAAATGTAGCTTTGATTTAATATATTTTAGTGTAAATCATTTCTCTTTATGCCAAATTGATCTAATCATTGATGTTAAAATATTAACAATATTTTATATAATAGTTTACTTTTTTTTGTGCTGAATCACAGCAGGGTAAGCAGAGGAAACCTAGGGTAAAGGCACTTGGTTCCCCATTTTTCGAATTCTGGAGGCATTGCGTGTTGAGTGGCGAAACTCAACGCCGTGCTTTGCCTCGACACCAGAGCGAATAAATGAAAATATAAAGTATTTCATTTCATCGACTGGGAATCGAACCCACAACCTGTCGTGCTTACAATCACACTTAGTGCCATTGCGCCACGACTCAATTGATCTAATCATAGATTAAAAATAATAACAATATACAGAGAAAACAAAAGGGAACAGCATATAGGATAAAATATTTCAAACCTAAATCTATAAAAGTCAATCAAGATCCGTCAACAGTTTAGACGTAGGATTTATTTTTCATTTCAAGATTTTGATCGAAACTGTATTACGTGTGGTGGATTTACCAATAAAACTAAACGTTGCCGATCTGCCACTTTCATTTTCAAAAACATACCAGAACAAGAAAGGGATATGTCTATTCTATATACGTTCTATTTTACTCAATTTCTCAATTTACTCAATTTACTCAATTATTTTCTATTTTAAACCTAAACAACTTTCAACTTTACCGCCAATACTTACGAGTCGATTTCGTAAATAAGATGTGATAAGTTAGTGTCTATGTGCGTTATTAATTGTTTTGTTTGAAAAAATAAATTTTCTATAATAAATCAGTATTAGGATTTTATAGAGTGCTTACTGTGCTGTGCTTTCATTTAAAGCGGTGATAACAAAAACACTGTATATTTTTTAACATTATTTTACTTTTTTTTCAGCTTCACGCTGTAACCAGCATATAGCGATTAAGAAATAAGAATATTAATAAAAAATAATGCATTCACCCGAGTGGGAATCGAACCCACAATCATCGCGTTTACAGTCACTTCCAAGTACCACAGCGCCACCATGGTCTCAACAACGAACGATTAGAATATTTTCATTATTCATTCACAATTTTACACGCGGGAATAGAACCCACTGCGTCCAATCAGTCTTGACGATAACGACTTAAAGGAATCAATACAAGAAGTTTAAATATTTGAAACATCAAAGGCGTTCGTTAGTATGCCTCTATCTATCATTATACACAATCCCCTTGTATCGTTGATAATGAGCTCTATAATCAGCTCCTGTGATCTTTCTCTAATTAACGAGTAAATGGGTGGAGTGTTCAAGGGTAGTGTTGATTATATACTTGAGGTATAGGTATATAAATTTTATACTGTAGGTTTGTTTAAAAATTATTTAATTTTTTTAATAATATTAAGTTATTTTTTTTTGAGTCAACCGATTTACGTCATATTTTTTAAGCTTCACGCTGTATTCTGCATATAAAAGGATTGATGAAGGTAACCTACTGTTAAGACACTGTTCCCCACTTTCCACCCAATTGTCGAGATATTGCATATTGACTAACAGAAGTCAACACAACGCTTGGCCTTGTTACCAGAGCAACAGAGCGTCTATGCAACTGCAAATAATTAATACCCCAAGGGGGAAATCGAAACCACAACCGTCGCATTCACATCCAGACGCTTTCGCCACGATGGCCTATATTTATATTTTAGCTAGGTATATATATATATTTTTGTAAATCCATTATTAGATGTTTGTACAATTTCGACACAAATTATCAGCTTCACGCTGTATCCCGCACAAAGCAGGGTAGGCAGAGGGAACCTAGTGTTAAGACACTTACCACTTTCTTGTTGCCACTTTCCGCCGAGTTTAGAGGCATTGCGTGTTGAGTGGCGTAACTCAACGCCGCGCTGTTATCATATTTTTTTACGCGCCGCGCGATTTAGCCTCGACACACGAGCGAAGAAATGAAAATATAAATGTAAATAAATATTTCACTTCCTCGAGTGGGGATCAAACCCACAACCAGTCGATTTTACAGTCACACTCTGTGCCCCTGCGCCACGACTGGCCTCGACAGTAATTAAATTGCCTTATTTTATATAATAACAATTAAAGTGCGCCGCTCAGCACGCATTGTTGAACAAGCGGAGCTCGTTAGCCACCCCGGAAAATATATTTCACACGCCTTGTGAATACGCTATTAAAATTTTAAAATGTCACTCGCCTGAAACAACCGCTACATTATCGATGTAAAGTCCACGGGAGTATATTTTAATTATAATAAAAAACAACATTTTCGCCTCTTTATTTCGCTACATACAAGAGATGATGAATATGTGCATGGCCATTTTTTTAAAAAAATATTAAAAATATTGCGTTTGCTTTAAAACAGTAATATCAATATTTCGATTTTTGAGAATTTATAAGGTCATTCGTGGCGCAGGGATACCAGCGTGGAACTGTAAACGCGACAGGTTGTGGGTTCGAATTTCGCTCGAAAATATGTAATATTTTATAAAATCAGCTTCACGTTGTACCCCGCACATAGCAGGGTAGGCAGAGGGAACCTAGTGTTGAGACATTCGGTTCCCCACTTTGTGCCGAATTCTGGAGGCATTGCGTGTTGAGTGGGAAACTCAACGCCGCGCTTTGCCTCGACACCAAAGCGAAGAAATGGAAATATAAATTTACGTAAATATTTCATCTCCTCGATTGGGGATCAAACCCACAATCAGTCGATTTACAGTCACACTTTGTGCCGCTGCGCCACGACTGGCCTCTAATATTTTATATAAATAGTTAATTTAATTGTAAGAGTTCTTTTAAACTAAATTCTGTTAGTTACTTACAAAATAAATTAATAACAACAATCTTAAATAACATATGCTTCAATAATCTATCTTTTCGAACATCGACAACAACAAAATATTTGAACATAATATTATTCCATTGTCAGATTATCTTTCCATCTAAATTTACTGCTACGGCTTAGGATTACGGATTAGGGTAACTCAGTGCTTAGGCTTAGGCTCTGAATCTTCTTGTACAGTCGCGCCCACTTTGTTTCTCATTCAAATTTTACATTTATTTGTTTAACTTTATATACAAAAATCTATGTATATAGACAATAAAATGATAAATATGACCACTTAAGTTTTAAAACACAAATTTTCGTCTGAGCTAAAATTGTATTGCAACTGTTTGTTTATACGAATTACATTTTTTTAATTAAAATATAAAATAAATATTTGAAAAATAAATACGATTACTTAAAAAAAGTAAAAGTGGAATGTTACTTATATAAAATTAACAAACTCTAGGTAAAATCAAATAATGATGATCGCAATAAATATCACTTATTAGATTCCTGTTCTTCAGCTAACTTGATACATAAATATAGATTATATGAATGTATTTTTAACATTTTTAAAGTGTTATTCCGCACTTAGAAAAGAGAAATACTTATTTAGAAAACGTATAAAAATTTTAACGTAGCGGGACTCGAACCCACGCCTCCTGGATACCGACCAGGCGCTCTTACCACTAAGCCATACGTTCTCATCAAGCTACGTCGAAATTTTTTACGCTTGTTCAACTTATTTATGTTGTTACTATCTCTGTCAGGAGATTTTTATAAAATTAGAGATTTTTGGGTAGCGGAAATTTGTAAAATCTCCTGTATTCTTATTCGATTCGATTATGATTCGGGGCCGTTTTATGTCTTCATCTTCAATAACAATATAATAAGGCAGAAATACCTTATAATACATTCATTTTACATACCAGGTCTTAAAAGTACGTCTGCATAAGCATTAAACGAGCGCTGCAAAGCTTGAAAATTTGCATATTTCCTCCGCGTAGACAAAGCAGAATGGGGCCAGATTTACGATTCACGCCTTGAATAGATATCTAGAGGGAAATTGGACTTTTTATTTTCGTTTTCACTCGGTTTTTAACCTCCAACATAAAAGGGGAAGTGTTATAAATTCAACATACTTTTGTATGAAACCCATTTTCGTAACAAAGGATGTAAATATCAAATACATAATATTTCACAGTTTGTAAAAGCTTTTGTAGAATAAATGTACGACTAACGTGCTATGAAAAATGTTATAGTACCTGCAATATTACAGATTTAAACATTTTTATATTTTTATATTCGAATTTAAAAAAAAAGAACAAAAAATAATTTCATAGTGACTGTAATGTTTTTTTATGATTTTTATATAAAACAAAAGTTAAATAAAAAAAAATGTTTTTAAATACAGACCTTTAGGGTAAAATTGTCACTAGCTGTCATTCTTCTTCGTGATACTTTTCTTCAAAAGCCAAATATTCAATTTACTTAGACAGTTGCGTTTATTTTCTATTTATGAAAAGAAAATATGAATAATTCAAAATATCTAACAGAAAAATCAATTCTGAGATGAAAGAAACATCGCGAGTCGAGTGCAACCGGAAATTAAAGAGGCTCGAGTCATTCCACCCAGTTTCCTTGTTTATTTGCAGCCATGGAAAAACAACAATGTCCGGTTATAAACGAGAGTGGATCCTGTTGTTTGTAAACATGGAAATATACGACACTTGTTTTGAGTATATTAATAAAATATTATTTTGATCGTGTTGATCTATTACCATATTTTTAACTAGCGGCCCGCCCGGTTCGGTACTTTCAGAGAAAAATATGACCATACAAATAGACAAATATTTGTATGGTTGTATAAATTTTTTCTTGTAATCCGTAATGAACTTTTTATCTATTGTAATCAATTAAGTTAAATTTATTAACAATTTTTATTTTTATGCATGTATATTTAGATACTAGTGTTAGATTAAGTTAGTAAGTGGCAACTGAAATGAATAACTGAACTATCTTAAGCAGATATTGTATAAATATAGGTATATGTGTATGTAATAACATAAGTCCAGTTCTATAATAGGTAATATCTATGGAAAAAGGTATTACAAGAAATATAAAAATAACAAAAGGTACGGACCATAAGTCTGTAGTATAAGTAAGAATTAAAATAAAAAAAAATATTGACAGATAGGCAGACAGACGGACAAGAAATTCAAAAAAAAAAATTTGATTTCTATTATTCTTTTTAAGTGTCCCTATATCCACTTCAGTCAAAATTACTAAATGTACAGACAAAATATTTTTACTGTTTTATTCTATGTAGAGAAGAGATTGGAAAGAAAAAATATTTCATTATAAAACTTTGAACTTAGTGGGATTAGAAATTGCACCTCTTATAAAATCGTTCCTCTTCGATAGTTCGACGAGGCGCCATTTTACAAAATAAAAAATTAATATATGCTATAAAATAAAGGTACATGGATAAACAGTTATATATGGATACGTTAAGCTAATTTTATTTGGTGATAGAGCAAGCCTGGTGCACCAGATAGCTATGCTAATTGAAACACAATATACCATTCAAGAACATTGGCCTATTTTAGATTCATGTTTTGGAATAGAACCATTTTAAATAATTTTATTGCTTAAAATAAAATCCATACAGTGATCCGGTACAATAATAAATTAATTTTACAGTAAATATCTATAGAATATCATTTTTTGTGAAATTCTTATATTTGAGGCCAGTCGTGATGCAGCAGCACGAAGTGTGTCTGTAAAAGCGACTGGTTTTGGATTCGATCCCCACTCAACGAAATGAAATGTTTAGTTAAATTTATATTTCCATTTCTTCGCTCTGGTGTCGAGGCTAAGCGCGGCGTTGAATTCTGCCACTCAACATGCAATAAATCCAGAATTCGGCAGGAAGTGGAGAACGGAGTGTCTTAACACTAGGTTCCCTCTACCTACTATGTGCTGGATACAGCGTAAAGCTGATTTATTTTTTATTTGAATTTTTAAGAGTTTCTTATCTAGAACTAAAATACTTTAAGATTAACCAATAACAAGTGAGAATAACTCCAAAAACAAGCGATTCGATCGATAATCATTAAAACTGGTTTCCATTTTAGAGTCTCTAAAACAGTAAAAGCTAAATTAAATTCTGAATTGCTAAGAAACTATCAATCCACTTCCATTGAAATGTTTAAATACTTTAGAATTAATCAAAGTAATCTGCAATAGATTTTAATAGGATTAATTACTAAAGCGGTTCTACAAGGAATAATTTATAGCTCACCAATTCTTGATAGATTTCGAAATGTTATAGCTATAAATACGTAAAATGTCTATACAGCAAGACTCCATCAGGCTGCCTTTTGTTTAATAGTAAATTATTAATTAATCAACTAAAGATCCATAAAAATATTTCAATAGATTTATATTATAAAATTAAAAAATCTTCATTCACATGAATATAGACAAAGCAGCCCTAGACTGTGATGGTTATCTCTTGGAACATTGGGCGGTGCATCGTAATAGGCTGAAAAAATCATCGTCTTACCATTACTTTTCATACAAAAATTTGGTTCATGGGTTAACGTTTACAGATTCGTTACTTACATTTTTAGTTCTTGAATTTACGCTTATATGTCAACGTTACGGTCGGAACTGAACCGTTAATTATATAAGTCATTCAAATTTAATATCTTTATATCAATCAATATATGGGCAATCAATATATTATATCAATCAATATATTTCATCCTTCAAATCGCTTTAATAATATTTTTTCTCTGTTCTTGTAAAAGTACAGTATTTAAACATTTTTCGAATATCAAAACAGCAGAAAGGGTTTATATCTATTGCAATTTACACCCGCAACATATTACATTTATTTATCTGTACATTCACATTACGTTAATTCTTTTAAATGTTTCCCTAAACGCCCGAATAGCGCCATCTTTCACAGATACAAATAAGGATACACATCTTTACAATTGTATGGGATGGGGCGCTTTAGTGCAAAGCGGGAAGTAAGCTAATTTAGGAAATGGGTTCCAAGCGTGCAGTACGCCCCAACCTGCTGGAGTACAAGCGTATATCAATGTTATACGACATTTATTTCCAGAGGGTGTTTCTTCGTGTTAATTGAATAAGTATACTGCTAGTAAGTGAAAATAAATATTTACTTTATCAAAGAATACTAGTATCCGTGTGTAAACTTATTGAGTTGCTTTATTAGAGGCCAGTCGTGGCGCAGTGGCACAAAGTGTGGCTGCAAATGTTACTGGTTGTGGATTCGATCCCCACTCGAGGAAGTGAAATATTTTTTTATATTTCCGTTTTTCAGTTGGTTTTCGCCACTCATCACGCAATACTTCCAGAATTCGGCGGTAAGTGGGGAACAGTGTCTTAATACTAGGTTCCCTCTGCCTACCCTGCTGTGTGCGTGATACAGGGTAAAGCTGATTTATTTTAATTTGAAGTAGCTTTATAAAGCTACTCAAAACCAAAAAAAGTATATATACAATAAAATATCTTATTTGTAAAATATAAAACCTAATAAAACAAAATGATTACTTTAAATTGAATTGTAATTAAGACACCTGGAAAATAATATATGTTTACATATAATATCATCGTTGAAATATTGTGAATACAGAAAAATAATAAAAATTTGAAGCTTTAGTAACTCCAGCCAAGAAAACAAGAGCAATCTACGTAAAATATGATTTAATTAATAAAGCAAAATGAAGTTTTCGCTGAAAAGGGGTAAGATAAAGAGCAAAATCTGGTAAATAAAATGTTACGGCATAAAAATCTTTAACACTACGTGACATGAAAAAGCAATCTCCCTTTCCCTGTAATATACACACGCGCTAGGTTTTTCAACGTTTTATATGAAAAATGTCCTGAATTATTCATTTCACGATTCTAGCAAACCATATTAAAAACCACCTCTTGTCATCTAAAATAAAACACACACAAAAAAAATTGTTGCTATTTATATAATTGTGATTTTCTTTTTTTCCAGCATCACGCATATCCCGCACGTAGCAGGGGAGGCAAAGGGAGGCTAGTGTTAAGACCCTCTGCTTTCCACTTTCCCTTGAATGTTGAAGGCCGCGCTTGGCCTCCACTCCAGGACAAAGAAGTGAAAAATAAAAACAAATAAAATAAAAATAAAAAATTTAGAACTTTTTTCCTCTAGTGGGAATTGAACCCATAACCTGTCGTGCGTACGATCACATCCTGGTGCAGATGCGCTACTGGCCTGACCTGGTATAATTTTCATTATTCGTGTATTAGCATAGCCTTGTGTTTCAAAATGATAAACTTTCAATGCCAATAGATTATTTAATAAGTAGTAAAGTTAAGGCAACAGAAATTGTAAGTAAACATTATTTATGTCTTCACGAGTCTTCCGTAGTTTGCAGAGTTATTAATAAAAGAAAGCTGTGGTTCAATTGTATATGTTTTTAACCAGATATGAAATATATCATTAATATATTAAACTAATTATTATTAATAGACAAGACCAAATTATTATTAAAGACTATTGGGTGCGCGCAGCTTCGCCCGCTTATTGTACCCTTAGGGGAGAATTAAAAAAAACCACGAAACAGGTATTCAATAACATATTTTTAACAGTCTGAATTTAATTTTTTATAGAAATCGGTGGCGATTCAAAGAATTTTCCATATAAACTTCCAACCCCTTATTTGAAACCTTAAGGTGTGAATTTTAAAAAACCATGAAATACATGTTCAATGAAATATTTTTAAGAGTCTGAATTTCAAATTTTATATAAATCGGTGCCGATTTAAAAATTTTCCAAAGAAACTTTCAACCCCTATTTCATGTCTTTAGTGTTAAAATTTTTCAAAATCCCTTCTTAGTGGATGTCCAGATTATGAAAATAAACATCTGTCCAAATTTCACGTTTCTACGCACAGCGGTCTTACCTCAGTCAGTCAGGTACATATTCTTTTATATATATATAGATAAGCCCTTGTAAATACCTAATCAATATTTGACTCCACCGTGACTCAGTTGGTTTATGTCAATTAATTGCACGCGATGATTTCATGTCGAATACTCAAAAGAATATTGTTACTTTATTATTTTTACCCCCTTATGTTTTGACAAAGTGAGTTGTGTTTTCCTCCCAACATGTAATTTCTTTGAAATAAACAAACAGTGAAAAGGTAGGTTAGGCTATTTCATTCTCCATTCTTTAGGCTTTCATGCCAGAGTGTAACAGCGTCAGAAAGTGTAAATAAATGAATTATTTTAATTTCTTGTGTAGTATTCTTTCTCTGTCTATCTTAAAACCGTCGTGGCGTAGGGGCACATGCATGTGATTGTGAACGCAACGATCGTGGATTCGATTACCATTGGGGGAAATTAAAGAAGGAATTTCCGCCACTTATCCACAAAATACCTAATTCGGGCGGAATAGAAAACGGAGTGCCTGAAAACTAGGATTGTATACTATGCTATGCTAGATAATACAACCGTGAAGCTAGTCTACTTCACATTTCAACATTTATATTGAACTCACTTATTATTTGAACACTACAGTGTGTATACATATTTTGGATTAACCAATTGAACTACTTTTTATATGAAAAAAAAAATATACAATATATAAAATCAATGTTCGTACTTATTCACAATTAATAAATTAAAGAGTCAGCAATTATTATGTATAAATAAATTGATAATAACACATTCTTTCAATGTATGAAAGTAAAATTTATACAACTTGAAATAAAATGACTCTATATGGTGTGTTTAACAGTAAAAAATACAGACAAATATTTTTTTTACAAATCGCTTTGTCTATATATCTTAAACGCAAATTTTCCTTTATTCTATAGTGGGTAATAACCGACTAGTGCTTTCGAAAGACACTCTGTATTAACGTTGTGAGACAGTTATTTCAGGTGGATGGGATTTGAATGGGTCTTGAGAGCACAAGCACACAAGCCTGACAATAAAATGTTTTATTTCGAAATACGTAATTGGATTTCGTAAATATACTTGTATTAATATTATCGAAAATAAACCAAGATGATTTTCATGCAATTACTATCGTAGCTGTATGGTGATAAGTTGCATTTAAAATTAATATGACTATGCCTCCGCATCACGCTGTATCCCGTACATAGCAGAATAGGCAGAGGGAATCTAGTGTTAAGACACTCCGTTCCCCACTTTTTGCCGCGCTTTGCCTCGACACCAGAGCAAAGAAATGAAAACATAAATGTATATAAATATATTATTACCTCGGGTGGGAATTGAACCCACAACCAATCGATTTTACAGTCACACTTTGTGCCCCTGCGCCACGACTGGCCTCAAATTTTTCCTTTTCTTTTTTATAAATTAAATTATAAGTAACGTTAGTTATGTTAAATAAATACATTCCCATTTCAAAGTTATATATCTGCTAAAAAAAAGTCTTATAAAAGAAAGTTCTAATAATTGGAAACTTGAGTATATTCCTTTTCAATATTGCCTGTTCACGCTTAATAATTTCATTGGAGAAATCGAATAAAGAAAAAATAGTAGCGTAGGAAATGAGGTAACTCAGCAAAAGTATATTCTCCAATAATTGAAGTCTGCACTTTTTGATTACAATTCCCAATAGAATAGAGGTATCCATTGTTAGACTCCGAAAATAATAATTGTAAGAAAAATTGGTTGAATCTTAACTATACATTGATTATTCTAGTGTAGTTAGGGACCATGTGGTACTTAAGTACGGTGAATAGGATTTCATTTGTTTTGGGGTTTATTTTTATATTTTGTTAATAAAAACGTAAATGGACCTGAATTCAATAAATTTTACTATAATTACATTTTTTTTTCTATATTTAACATATTGATAAATGTATAATATAAGATAAGCACAACATCGTAGGCTGCACCAGCTCAAAAAAAAAATAACACGTTTTCTTATTCTTCTTGTAACACATTTTTTTTATTTTTGAATTAAAGAATTGTGCTTATTTTAATATATTACATAATATATGTATGCTGTAATAGTGTCGTATCGTATATAGTAGTATAATTATATTATCTATTTTCACTTCATTTAGACAAAACGCGGCGTGGAGTCCTGCCACTCAACACGCAATGCCTCTAGGATTCGGCGGAAAGTAGTTTCCCAGGTTCCCTCTTCCTACCCTGTGTGCGGCTATGACAACGTGAAGCTAAAATAATAAAACAAATACTTAATTTATATGAATTCACAACTATGACATTTAAGCACGTCACAACTGGGCTACAATTATATTATTTTTTTATCTATGGGTGGAGTACAAAAATATGCATATAGAAGATAGCTTAAGTAAGTGAATATTTATATTTAATTTCCGCAACTTGACATATTTTGTTAGTTAATAGGAGAACCGCTGTGGACTGCTGCAGGGCAACCGCAATATCTGTTCGATATAAAGCATTTTTGTTTATTCGTCAAAGTTATTTTAAAAGAACGAAAGTAGGAGTGAAATTGATTTGCTTATTTTTATAGATGTAAAGTTTTTTTCTAAGTATTATTTATACTTAAAAAAACATAAAATAATAGAAATGCAAAAAACAATATAATATGCAAATATTTATATTTACAAAATATTTTAAAAAATACCATTTTTTTTGAGATCAGTCGTGGCGCGACGACACGAAATGCTTCTAAAATTTTACGAAAAGTGGGAAGTGTCTTAACTTATTGTTAAGATACCCACTTTTCGCCTTCAGTCCCACGCTTGTGCCACTGCGCCACGACAGCCTCCATTATTTTTATTTATCTTATAGCGGCCCCCGCTTAAACTATATGAATATTTATTTAAGTATATTTAACAAAAAAATATTAATTGTATTAGTATGGTTATTTAAACTATTATACACGAAATAAATCGTAATTTAAGTCTTTTGGGAATGTATCTATTTAATTTACGCAAAAATTTAAAAATGTTTAGTTATTACACACCTATCTAGGTTGACTGAGATTAGCGTAAACAAACGCAGACAGACAAAAATACAAACATTTTAATAATTATTATTTTCGGTTCTATTACAGTAAAAAATGCCCCCAGTAACAGTTTTTATCATATATCTCCTATATACAGACACTGTTCAGTTACGATTTTATTATAAATATAGATAAAGATTAAAATTGCCCACATAATATAAAAATAGTCATTGGCAGTACATTGCAATACAGTGTCTCATTCGTACACAGCAGGGTAGGCCGAGGGAACCTAGTGTTAAGACACTCCGTTCCCCACTTTCTGCCGTATTCTGGAGGCATTGCATGTTGAATGGCAGAATTCAACGCCGCGCTTTTACACCTGAGCAAGGAAATACAAGTATAAATTTAAGTAAATATTTCATATCCTCGAGTGGGGATCGAACCCACAACCAGTCGGTTTTACAGTCACACTTTGTATGCCCCTGCGCCACGACTGGCCTCGTCCTATATATATCTTTTTTAGGTTTTAGAAATATTAACAGACTAAATTATGTTTAACTATAAAGTTTTTTTTTTATTTCTGTGCAATTTTTTTATTAATCCTATCGTCTTTCACTGCTGAAGCTATTTATTTTATTAATTATAAAATATTTATATTATACTTGACTCGTATAATATATTATTTTATATACATTTGATTTCTTTCCGTAAAGATGGAGGATTTTACTAGAAAGAATAAAAAAGGAAGTAATAAATAATTAAAAAAGTTAAATGAACTTTCTCACTTCGTTTCTGCAGTTGCTGTTTCGTGAAATTATATTACTCAGAACTTTCGAAATTGAGATATCACGTAAATAATGAAGTATATTCAGCTTAATTTATAGTCTCATAGTTTTTATATAATTTATAATTTATATAAATGTTATGATTTTGTATAAAATTTTACTCCTCTGAAAAAAAAGATAGATGAATAAAATTGTAGGGAACCGCCATTTTCTTTAAATGAACTCGTCGCTAGACACTTTCATACACAAACGGTGTATTTTTCACGTTGTAGTTTTATATGTTAATCACCTGGATATTAAAATGATTTTTTATATTTTGTTCTACACATTTTTGATAGTGACAATAAAATTACATCAGAAACTGAGGATCACGAGGAGCACAACACCCATGACAGCGATGCTGAGCAGAAACAGGTTTCTAGTAATATTCCTGACAATCTTCTGTATTTTAAAGATGAGGAAGATCGTACTACATGTGAAATAAGAATAGATTATTTAGATGACGAGGATATATTTATGACCTTCTCAAGGACGGGGATATCATTCTAGAGGCCAGTCGTGGGCACAAAGTGGCTCAAGGTGTGATTGTAAAACCGACTGGTTTATTGGTTCGATCTCCACTGAAGGAGATGAAATATTTACTTAAAATGTATATTTCCATTTCTTCCTTCTGGTGTCGAGGCAAAGCGCGGCGTTGAGTTCTGCCACTCAACACGCAATGCCTCCAGAATTCGGCAGAAAGTGGAGAACGGAGTGTATTAACACTAGCCCCTGCCTACCCTGCTGTGTGCGGGATACAGCATGAATCTGATTTTATAAATTATATGCCAACACAACATATCGGAGATGTGTATGTGGTTGTGGCTGTATGTGATTATCAAACTTTTTTCTTAATTTTTTACTTCTATTTTAGTAGATAATCAAGGTAAATTTAAAAAAGATACATAGGCTTTCATATTTTTTTTAGCTTCACGGTGTATCCAATACATAGCAGGGTCGGCAGATGGAACCTGGGAACCTAGTGCTAGAACACTCCATTCTCTATTAAGACACTTCCGTTTCACACTTTCCTCTAAATTTTTGAGGCATTCCATATTACCAAAAATCGAAGTAAATACATAAAAGAGTCAATATAGTTTATTACACTAAGAAAAAGAAAAAAATACAACTATACAATATAACTATACGAGATAGCTATATTATTATTTAAATGAGCATAGTACTGTTGTACTATTACATGGTCATAGTTTGTCAGTGAGGAAACAAGATATTATAAAGAGTATAGAAAACTTGCTTGACTTACATAGTAAAACTAAATGTAAATTTATTATATGCTCTTTTCCATATTCTTCTTCCCTCACAGAAAAACAAAATAAATATATATATAACCTGAACTTGACATTATATAATACGACAGAACGTCATAGCGACGCATTATTTTAT
>JAATLQ010020930.1:0-10331 GCA_013421005.1 Heliconius erato x Heliconius himera | reverse complement strand
GGAGAGTTGGGAGAGTTGGGAGAGTTCGGAGAGTTGGGAGAGTTGGGAGAGTTCGGAGAGTTCGGAGAGTTGGGAGAGTTGGGAGAGTTGGGAGAGTTGGGAGAGTTCGGAGAGTTCGGAGAGTTGGGAGAGTTGGGAGAGTTCGGAGAGTTGGGAGAGTTGGGAGAGTTGGGAAAGTTGGGAGAGTATATATTTTTAATATATTTTAAAACAAAAATAATCAATCAAAAAAGCAACACATTGAATCTCGCACACAGTAGAGTAGACAGATGTAATCTCGTGTTAAGACATTCTGTTCCCCATTTTCCGCCGATTTCTAGATTGTGTGTTGAGTGGCGTAACTCAACGCCACTCTTTGCATCGAAATATTCTTTACAAATATTTATTATAACAGCTGGAATTAAAATCTATAATAATATATGCTTTCCTGATATTTTGTTCTTTAAATTAAACGAAAATAGGAAAGTTGTTGCTAAGCCGTGTGGATATTTTTTACCTTAATAAAAAAAACAATTTTAATACTACTTGCGTAATAATTATGCGTATAAAACAACCTATCACTCTATATAAAATTAAAAAACAAATTTAATAAAATTATTCGTTTTCTATATCATAAATGATATTTAAAAATATATCACATTTTTTTAAATTAATTCAATTGACTTAAACAAACCTTAAAAAGACTCAAATAGCCTATAAGATATTATCTTCGACCATAGTGACCTGGGATTATATTTTATTCATATATTTTAAGCCACAGAGGGTTGATTGAAATAAAACACAAAACTGACACATATTGAGAATGGCGCCTCAATGTGTATGTTTAGGACGAAACAGATTAACCCTTTGATTCACATTTGGTATTCGATTGGTCTATATTATTATTATAATTTCAATAACAAATAGATGAGGCCAGTCGTGGCGCAGGGGCACAAAGTGTGACTGTAAAATCGATTGGATGTGGGTTTGATCCCCACTCGAGGAAATGATATATTTATTTATAGGTGTACTGGTGTCGAGGCAAAGTGCGGCGTTGAGTTCCGCCACTCAACACGTTATGCCTCCAAAACTCGGTGGAAAGTAGTGACGGAAGTAAAGAGAACGTAGTCTTAACACTAGGTTTCTTCTGCCTATCCTGCTGTGTGCGGGATGCAGCGTGAAGCTGATTTTAATAATAGAATTTATTATAGAATAATGATAGAATATTCCCAATATATAAAAAAAATGTATTTTGCTTAATTAAATGTAATTTGTTAAGCAATTTTAAGTAAAACATCGGATGCGTGTTAATTACCTACCACTTACATATCTTCGATACCAAGATTAAAAGGGTTCAAATTCCGTTGCAGTAATTCAAATATATAATTTTATTTTCGATTTCATTGGATTCATCTATTCCCAATTTTACAGATATGAACAACATTTTAACACATAAAAAATCACAATAGCAAACGTAGATCAAATAAACAAAATAAATTTCTATCAGCACAGACTAAATAATACGATTTTCTTGTAATAAAATCTCACCAGATGATGTGCAAAGGAATTTGAGAAAATAATCAAAGCTCGCTCCGCTCTACATTTAACAAATGCGAAGTGGAACTTCACCAGAATGTTATTTTAATGGTGAGAATCTTAACAAAGCCATCATTTCACTTGTTTGTTGTGTTTTATTCTCTAAAAGCTCGGAGTTCTCTCAGTAATTCACTTAATTAACAATTTTGTTAATTATATAGTTTTGTTTCTTTATACAGCAATTTTGAACGAGATATTTGTTTAACGTTAAATGTTTTTGTGTAGCAAGAAAAGATATGCCTGATACTCAATTAGATAGCAAATTTTGCTTCTAAGAACAATAATTATGTTTTTTAGTTTATTTTCATATATTTTGAAGTTTTTTTACAACTTTTATGGATTACATTAATAAATATTATGTATATCTCTATTGTTAACAATAGAGAGAATTCAATTCCGCTACTAAATACGCAAAGCTAAAATTTGGTGAAAGTGGGGAACCAAAGTGTCTTCGCACTAGGTTCCCAGGTACCCTCTGTCTACCCTGCTTTGCGCCGGAATCAGTGTGACAATTAAAAAATACAAATATTATACTATAATTAATTTTCTTCTTATGATTCTATCTCAAATTCAGATCTACAATTCTTATTGCCACAGAATCAAAAAATATGACAGTATAGTAGCAACCAATAAAAATCTTAAGCAATATATACAATACCAGTTAATACTTTAGTCAAATGTATGTGACCAAGCAGTAAAAAAGAAAAGAAACTGCGGACACAACGCTCTTCTTGATGATTACTATACTATGATATAAATGAGGATGATTATTAACCAATAATGATTCATTAAACTAATCGACATACACTTTCCATTCATAAATTTTGCTTAATTTTTTTTTCTGGCTCTACATTTATAATACACACTCACACAAATGCAATGCTCAGCTTAAGTCTCGCGAACTGTCCGTCCATATTAGAATATGTACTGTGATAAAGATAAGTGTAACAGTTTGACCTTAAGTTAAAATAAAATAAAATTAAATAAATTAATTGACCTTAAGTTGTCTACATTTATGTAGGTTAGACTACATAAAGTTTACGAGCAAAATGCTTAAGTGATAAAATAGCATCCTTAAGAGTACGTATAAAGTACGTATTTTGTATGCATATATAAATATCAATATTTTTTATAAATTTGAATAGAATTTTGCCAAAATAAGTGTTTTACCTAATTTCAACTAAATTTGACTTAACTTATCATTACTTATCACGCTGTATTCCTAGGGAGATAGAGAACGCTGCAAAGCGTGTGGTCGTTCTGTTAAAATTTCACCGTCTTTGGAAGGCACTCCCGTCACATCTTCAAATCGGTCAAATCACCAATGCAATACTAGAAAATCATCTTTTAAATTAATTCAACATTAAAAGTTTGTGGAATTGTGGAACACGCAATTATATAAGTATTCAAGCAGTCGTGTCTAGATCAAAGTGTAAAAGAAATCAAGATACAAGCCTGAGTTATCATAGAATGCGGTGAAATCGGACGCCGCAACTTTTTCTTCGATTTTTATTTGAAGAACTTTCAACTCTCTATTTTGTTTGCCCTGCATCTGATTTATTAAGTTTTTTTTTCTTATTGCGTCCATTTCAAAACTAAATATTGCAAATATACTTGCAATTATAATAATGTATTGCCTCACAAATTATGAATTGAAGAGGAATACTGAAAGGACTGTATTCCTGATGGTTATGAGTTCAATTTCCACTGGAGTGAATGAAATATTAAATATTTTTACTTCTTTGCTCTGGTAATCAGATAAGCACGGCGTTGAGTTCACCCACACAACCCGCAATGCCACGAGAATTCGGCGGAAAGTACTGGAATGGAAGTGTCAGAATGGGGAACGGCGTGTCCTAAAATTAACACTAACACAAACGCTAGATTCCTAGATACATTTTGCCTACTATGGTATGGGTGGAATACAGCGTGAAGCTAAAAAAAATACAATAACTAGATATTCCCTAGGACTTCGAACCCTCTAACACAGGATAAGTAGTAAATAAATTCTAGAATTTACTAAAACCGTATGCTTAGAAGATTACTTTAGCCTTCCTCGATAACAGTACAATCCATCATATTTTTCCGTATTAAGCCCGTAGTCCCTGAAATTAAGACATAATCAAATATTTTAAGTATTATAATGTTAGTGTAGGCTGTTACCATAAACGGAGTCCAGACTGCAAAAATGCTGTAACGAGAATTCAACCTATAAACATCATGTTTATTTAACATCAACAACTTACATCTGAGCCATAACGGTGCTATATAGAAAAATCAGCTTCACGCTGTATCCCACACACAGCAGGGTAGGCAGAGGGAACCTAGTGTTAAGACACTCCGTACCCACTTTCTGCCGAATTCTGGAGGCATTGCGTGTTGAGTGGCAGAACTCAACGCCGCGCTTAACCTCGACACCAGAGCGAAGAAATGGAAATATAAATTTAAGTAAATATTTCATCTCCTCGAGTAGGGATCGAACCCACAACCATTCGGTTTTACAGTCACACTTCGTGCCGCTGCGCCACGACTGGCCTCATAGAAAAATATACTGTCTTTATTAGTAGTTGATACGTATTGATTGTACATATAAGGAAAACTTTTCGTATTTTCTTGTTCGCACTAGTTATGTCGCCGAACCAATTTGTCAGTAGGTGACATTAGTCAGGTCAGGGTGCGTTGCTTATCGTATAGACCGCGTTGTATCGGAACATTTGTTTTGTATTTGCTACCTCGATATAGGCAAGAGGCCATTCATCTTTAGTTAACGTCGCTTTGAAAACATTGTATTGATTTAAGATTTAAGGGTTGTAATAAAGACTTCTAGAGAAAATATTCGGACTATAGTTTTTGTATTGTATTGTATATTAATGTTTGTTCAAATAATAATTATTACTTAAAGTTTAATGGCTGTTTTTCTTTAGTTTTTATGTAAATAACATTCGTTAAACACCGAAATCATCTCCACTAATCAAGTCTCAATCTCTATAATATTCTAACTTAAAATACATAATAAAACACAAAAAAATATAAAATATTTTAAAAGAATTTTTTTTGGTATTAAAATAGTATTAAATTAAATTGCGCATTTGACAAATGAATTCTTGAATCCCTCTAACATCAATGTTTTCTGACTATATTGAAGAAGTCAGAAAGACTTGAGAAAGAGATACTCGTGAGTTTAACTCTATCTATTTAACGGATTGAAATTGTGCAGTTACATGTTACATAGGTATTTCGATTTTTTTTTTCACGTTTTCCACCCACAGGGCTCCTGATACAAATTATCCATGGATTGGTGCGTATTTTAGAGTTCCATAACTAAAAATTAAACCTGTATAGGATCACTTTGCTGTCCGCCTGTCTATCTGTCGAGACCATTTATCTTGAGATCCCGTGGCGGTCAATCAAGCTACAATTAATATCAAATGCATTTCATATGAAATCCGCCTCGTAATCAAAATTCCGTGGACGTCCAGGTATGTAATTCGACATGAAGTGAGAACTTAAATAAACTAACGAAAAAAGTCAAAATTAATTTATTTATTTCATTGAAACCTATAATCGTAGTTCACTTCATACAAAACTTAAGTTTGTCAATCTATATAAGTTGAACATTGACTGATCCTGAAATTGGTACCGAACCATCGGTAGGCGAGTTCGACTCGCACTTGATTGCTTTTTTATTTTATTAATTAACATAACACTATTAAAGCTTGTAAAACATCATATTCAGCCAAGTAAAAATGGCCAACACATGTCAGATATACATACACCACTTAGTATAATGGATATATACATATTTGAATGTACATTTAGTGCTCTGCTCGGTGTAAATTAGTAATGTATAGTGATGAGGCAACGTTTCAAATAAAACTAGTACTGAATACGAAATAAAGGCAGATGTTAATCTATAGGAATTTGGATTTTTTCCTTTCATTAAAAATGTATGTATAATATAATCCAAACTAATATAGTAAAACTGCAATTCCATATTTTATACAATATTAATTATCCGATTTTACACAAAAAGTTGTTATAAATTTGGTATAGCCTTACGACGACATTTTCCAAAATACTGCAGTCTGCAAGACGCTGTTACACTCTTACTGCTACTGTTGTAGACATTAGAGAGTGTTGAGACACTGTTAAATAGATTTTAAAATGGGAACTAAATTAACTATAATTTGGATTCAATTCTCTATCGAGGAAATGAAATATTTAATATTTTGGGACAGTGGTGTAGAGAGATAAAGCGCGGCGTTGAGTTCCACCATTCAACACTCAACAGTAACGTTGTAAAAGTAGTGACATTGAAAACATTTTAGTTACTTATCTTCCTACTTAAAAACAGAACCAAATATTCAAGACTTGGATTTAAGCAGTAGTATAGAGACTATATAGTATATTATTATATAACGTATAGGCCAATAAAATGTTTTTACTACAATAGTAATACAGTTCTTAAGTCCTATATAGTACAAAGCCCATTAGTATTCCGTAAGAAAAATTACTTACAATGCTTTTTGGTATAATAACACGCTTTATTCGTTGTGAACTCTCTAGGGTGGAATTGAGAGAATCGTTTTTGGTAGTGGCCGTTTGCTTTTAATGTTATAAGTAAGTTTTTATGGGTCGTGGTGGAATATAGAATATTATGACAGCGTTGATAGCTTATCAAATATAGAAACGTAGTGAAGTATAGTTTATATTAATAGCTAAATTTGACTTGGGCTAATCGTACAGGATTTTCACTTGGCAAAGCTTTGACGGCGCAGTAGTTTAGTTATTGTAATCCTTCTATATTTAAATTCTATTCCTGTAACTGTTATTGTGTGACTTTAGATTTAAATTTAATATCATCGATAACTAAACTGACGATTAATTATAATAAAAATAATTTTATACTTTAAGCTTTACTTTTACACACTAAGAAGATAGTTTTAGTTTAAGAATATTATTTTCCTGACGATGACAAACGGAGCTACAAAATTTTTATATAAATTAAACACAATATTATATGTTATTTTAATAAAAGAGTTAAAAGTAAATAAACATATACAAATACCAAAGAAAGTAACAAAGTAAGCAAAATTTTATTACTCATAAATCCATACAAAGCACATCAGAAGGAACTCAAGAAGAATGAGCCCATACTTTGTACGAAATTGAAATTTTGTATTATCCTCTCGTTTCAAGTCCACAATATTAGATCAAGTCCCGCCGACAAATCTACAGGTATTTGTGAAATATTCTCCTCTCGTATTACTTACTGTATTGTATGTAGCGCTAAACGTCGACTGCTAGTGGAGATGTTTCTCTGTGTAAGCTTTGAGTGTCAACATGTGTGTTATATTAGTAATTTAACAATGATTTATTATTTGCAAAATAATTTAGAATATTAACTGAATAAAAATCATTGAACCTTTGAAAATATTAATTTTGTTTAGTTTAGTATTTTTAAATAATATTATTAAATACGTTGGCTTCGTATCTACTTATTCTTTTATAAACAAAAAAAATGGTAATTTACATTTATATTACAGATAAACACAATAGTGTTTACAAATTTATAATTATAGTTAATTTTATACAAAATGAGAGCAAACATACGATCATAAATTTAAGTTTGCCAACTTTAATAAATTGTACTTCCCGCTATATTACATTCATCCGCAGTCCGACTCGCACTTGACTGGCTTTTTAGATAGATATACCTACTTACTACCTCATTTCTTTAATTAAATATAAAAATTTATAATTGCAAATAGAACATTTACCTTTATAAGTAGTTATACTCCTATTACCGAATAATGATATAGGGCACCCGACATCAATTTATTGTGCGAATAACATGGCTGCTCTATTAAGGCGGTAATTAATCAATCAGGTGTACGTCATATCGAAATAGCTATAAATAGAAACTAAGTTTTGACAGTTAAAATTATAATTAATTTTATAAATATTATTTGTTTTACACATTACGGAAATTTATTTGTATAAATGTTTTTTATTTAACAAAACAGAACGTATTTTACGTTCTCGTTATATTTTCGTACGTCGTTATATTTTTTTCTTACTATATACTTTTAGTAATTATAATAAAAAATATATACGGTTATAACAGCATTTATTTGGCAGTGTAATTATATTTAAAATATTATAATATGAAAAAATATATATATATATTTTTTTGTTTATTGCAAATTTGTTTCCCTACATAAGACCGTCACAGAATTGAGGTATCTTTTATACTGAGAAATCTTTAGATTTCTGCTGCTATGGAATACACTTAAAGAATTCATATGCAAATTCTGTAACTCGTCGTGTAAAGCACTGAATCGCCATATAAATTTGTACTGAAAATAAAATGTGTTAAGAGAAAGTTGCAGGTTTTTAATATACTCAAGCAACACATTTTATGTTTATTCTTTTTCCATACATATTTTAAAACAGCAAAAAGAATGTATCTGTTGTTATATATTTATGTACATTATGTACATTTGCGGAAAAACTTAAAAAAATAAAATTGTTAAACTTTTAAAATGTTTATTTATCTGTCTGTTCGTCAGTTTGTACTCGATGTAATCCTACTATAGATGTCCAGCTAAACTAAGAAAAAAAATCTTAAACTAAGAAACAAAAAAGCTTTTATGTCAACGCCATCAAAACATACGAGCATCTATTTATGCATTTCGCGCGTCATTTGAGGCGTCGTCAAAGTCTACAGGATACTTCCCGTGTATTTACAGTTATGAAATTTGGCATGAAGTGAGAACTTACAATACAAATAAAACTTACAATACATTTAAAGGTATTTTATAGAAAAAAATCATTACAAATTTATATTTGTGTTCATTTTAAAGAATAAAATAAATTTGAAAAATGGATTTTTTTTTCAACTTCACGTTTTGTTTTGTTGTATCTTACGACTTAATTTTAAGACTCCGTTTCCCCTTTCCGCCGAATTCTGGATGCAGTCAGCCTGCCGAAGTCTGTCTGCTGACATCAGACTGTGTGGTGTATATTTAAAGGGTCTTCCAAACAACAAGCATAATTTTTTGCCGTTTTTATCAATAATGGTAGGGAACCTTTCGTGGCCGAGTCCAACTCGCACTTAGCCGGATGCTACAAGTATATATTAATTAACACTCGAGCGCAAATCATATAATAGTATAAGCGGGCGAAGCCGCGAGCTGGTCGCTAGTTAAGCAACATAATAGCAAAACTCACTGAAAGAAATTTGCCGCCAGTTTTAATTATGTATGAAAGTAACAATCTATCGTAAAATTGTGGTAGACCGAAGTTTCCAATATGTGGCCCTTACATTTAGTAATTAATGTTCCATTTTCAATTGTTGCCAAACTATATAATAAAACTAATAAATATATATTAGATAATAGTAAAAGCATAATTTTATGATTCCTTTAATATGATCTCTAACTTAAGTCTGTGAGGCCAGTGGTGGCGCAGGGGAACAAACGTGCGCATGTAAAACGACCGGTTGTGGGTTCCATTCTACTAGAAGAAATTAAATACTAAATAAATTTTTCCTTTTTTTTGCTCTGGTAACTGGATTTAGTAGACAAAGTCCGGCGATTAGTTGTACCATTCAACACACAATATCTCCAAAATTGTGTATAAATATGCTACGGCCATATATAAGGACACGAATGCATCGAACTGTTATTTTATATATGGCCAGTTTATTAAATAAATAATAGCGTAGTTTAAGCGGGCGAAGGCGCGAGCAGGTTGCTAATGAATACATAATTTCTCAATTATTGTTCAATTTTTTTATCAGATTCACACTGTATTCCGCATATAGAAGGGCAAGCAGAGGGAACTTAATTTAAAGACACTACGTTTCCCACCGAATAATTCGAAACATTGCTTGGCGAAACTCAACGCTGGGTTTCTCAACGGGAACCTTAGTGCCAGAACGAAGAAATCAAAACATTAGTAAAAAATAAATAATTTCTCCGAGTGGATATCGAACCCGCAACAATCGCATTACAAGTAGGTACACCCTTGTGCGCTTGCGCTACGACGACCTCGGTTTAAATTTTTATATAAAAAATGAGAAAATACAACTAACTCACTACTAACTTATTAATATGGTAAAGCGGGGATATAAAGACGTTCCACAATATCCCAAGGGCTTGCTGACCTAATTTTTCTCGCCTTATCTTCTATAATAGGGACTGTATAAAATTATGGAAAGCATATTACTGTGGACCCCTGTGGGTACCCTTTATTTTTATAGAACTACTAAGCAAAAGTTCCGGCGTTGCTTAAAATATAATTATTATCTGATTTACTAAACTTGTTAATAATCAGCTTCACGCTTTATCCCGTATACAGCAACGTAGACAGAGGGGTCCTACTTAGTTAGACATTTCATTCACTACTCTCCGTCAAATATTTCGAGCTTATATCAATTCTGAATTTGAAATGCTTATTCTGTACTACTCGGGGAAAAGCCAAGCCCAAGAGCAGTAGAGAACATCTCATATCATACATTTTTGAAAATGTTATGTATATTAAGAAAAATATTAAAGATTTTGCCAAAATTGGTGATATACATAATATCAATACTAGAAATAGGAGTAAACTTATTGCACCTGTAACCCGATTACATCGGGTCCGCAATTCTTTTATGGGACAATGTGTACGCTTTTACAATAGGATCCCAGAAAACGTCCGAGAATGTTCTATATCACAATTTAAAAGAGTTGTGAAAAGACGTTTGTGTG
>JAATLQ010020928.1:57973-85541 GCA_013421005.1 Heliconius erato x Heliconius himera | reverse complement strand
TGAGATGAAATATTTACTTAAATTTATATTTCCATTTCTTCGCTCTGGTGTCGAGGTTAAGCGCGGCGTTGAGTTCTGCCACTCAACACGCAATGCCTCCAGAATGCGGCAGAAAGTGGGGAACGGAGTGTCTTAACACTAGGTTCCCTCTGCCTACCCTGCTGTGTGCGGGATACAGCGTGAAGCTAATTTATTTATTTTTTTTTTACAAATAGTTTTAGCTATATCGACTCATGTTTAACCCTTACTTTCAGTATATATATATATAGGTATATAAGTTACCTTTTGGCCATTTAATATAGATTAAAATGTTGTTTACTGTTTTTCATTTCAATAAGTACTTTAGAAGTTTAGTAGCACATATTTAAAATTACGGTACTAAAAAAAAATTTGCTGTGTAACGGCTCGCCACCCACCACGCATCCCCCCCGCGCCCCACAACCTTTTGCTTATAAAAATTGGATCCGCCGCACCCGCCTGGCTTCTTTCCTCCGGGCTTGGGAGGAAGGCCTGGTCCGATACCGATCTATAACCCTCCTTATCGCGGTCGCCAAGCTGTTCGAGAAGTTATTCCTCTCACTTCTCCAGTCGCACATCCACCCTCAAGCGAGCAGTTTGGCAAGCGGGTATACCACTCTGGTTATACTACGCCGCAACAGCGATCAACCGAAAGGAGAGTGCAATAGTAGTTTTCTTCGACGTATCGCGCGTATTCGACCGCGTTGGCACCCGGGTCTACTTCATTAAGTGCTCAGAGCCGGCACCCCCCAGCACGTCGCGCATGTCTTTGCCTCAGTGACAGGATATTTTGCGTGAGAGTTGAGAGTTCGAGGTCTAGCAGTGACTCGATCGCTGCCGTTGTTCCCTAGGGCAGCATTTTATCACCTGCTCTCTACGCACTATACACTGATGACATCACAACGCCCTAGCGAGTATCACTCAACGAGAAATCCTACAGGTGGTCCAGAATCTCATCCTCCGTCGAGAGACGCAGGCGCCATACTAAGTGAACACCACGCATCATCGCAACATAAAAATAGAAAGCCTGGAGGTACATATTGGTCGTCTCGCGTCCAACGCATTCCGCTGCGCCAATGCACCTAAGGAACAGCACTCCGTGGTATACCCGGCCGCCCGAGGTCAGACGTAAGACTACTTCCGAGGGACTTTCTATTCTCCTCCAAATCCGACTTATAAGCCTTGGATTGAACCTTGGTCGTTTAAGATGGGCCTCTCTCAGAAAACCTAGGGTCTCTCCTGACTGAGTTGACCGCCTAGATGGCATTTGATAAACCTTCCAATTTCATACTGTGTCAACGCCCAGATGTCGTTCGGAGCTACTACGGAGATGGACGAGAGAATGCTTCAATTCTGCGCCTGACTCTATAGCAAAGTTAATTTAGAAGCGATTGCACGTATTTTGGAGTTATCCAATAATTATTATGTATTTCAACGCGACATAGTTGGTTACATCTTTCGTTTAAGTATTTTTGGGTAAGAGAATAGTAGGTAGTCTATTGTTTATAATTTCTTTCGTTAAAGTTTTCTGTTGTTTGTGTCATTTATTTAAGTGTGTTTTTTTAAACAATTGGAACATCCTTATTGGAACTACGAAAATGCGGGTTGCATTAAGGTTTAAATAATTTTCACATTAGTAATCTTAAGTGTTTTGCAAACATAGGTACATTACATCAATAATTTAGTAGTTAAAGCGGGCGAAGCCGCGAGCGGGTCGCTAGTTATTTATAAAAATCATTTATATTGTATGAGAGCACCCTTAAATATCTATTTTATTTTATTTTCTAGTACTTGTTGTTATAGTGGCCACAGAAACATATTAGCTGTGAAAATTTCAACTGTTTAACTAACACGGTTCATGAGATACAGCCTGGTGATAGACGAACTTAATACGGAACGGATGAAACGGTATACGTTTCACCCTTTTTCTACGGAAAACGTTATTTAAATTTAACATACTATCTCAAGTAAATAAATATATTACTGACAGGAAAGATACCTATAAAATAGCGCATAAACTAGTAGTACTGCGATTCAAAATATCGTAATCACTCTAAGAATGTCGCATATTGCAAGAAACTGTAGGTAAATAATAAATGATAATTACTGTACCTTTATGTTTCCTAGAACCGCTCGGCGCTCGTTTATCTCGGAAAAATAGTTTCGTAACTTTAGAGCACGACCACTTGATGTATGGAGGCTGTATGGATAGATTGTCGAACGGGATTTCTCGTTTTGACTTGTAAATGTATAGAATCACTAGCTTTTCATTTACAGCTTTGCCCGAGAGATGGTTTTTTGTGGGACAATGTCAAAAATCAATAACACGTTTTAACTAATTTGTATTTAAAGTTTCGTACTATAAATTTCTATTTTTTAAAAGGCTATGTTTCTTTGATACAATTTTTTAACCATTTTTACTCGCTTAGGGGTGGTTCTCCAGCATATCTAGTAGTAGTGTTCACTAAACTGTCATAATTCCATGATATTAGGTCCAACTGTTTGACATGTGAATTGTGTCCTAGAGATCTTCGGAGATCAATATCAGTTACCTTGCATTTTGTATATAAAATGGAAGAAAAACATTAATCGATCGTTATCAGCAGATATTTTAAATTCAGCTTCACGCTGTATCCCGCACATAGCAGGGAAGGCAAAGGGAACATAGTGTTAAGTTCCGTTCCCCACTTTTCCCCCAATCTTCCGAGGCATTGTGTGTTGAGTGGCGGAACTAATAATTTGTTGATACGAATGAGTGTTATCGATTATTTGTCGATCGAGTATTATTTTCTGTCGTATCTTCACCTAGTTAAGAGTTACTTACACAATCACCAATCAAAGTAAATATACCTCTTGGATATTTATAGTCTATTATTGTTTGTATTCTGATATAATATGTTGTATGGGCTGAAAGGCTTAGGGTTAAGTTTATAAAGGACTATATGATTCTTTCAAATAAAGTCAGACCACAGCAGTTTGAAAGCTGTAGAGTTAGTTTATTCAAACGCGCTAATCTCAGGAACTGTTGGTGTAAATTAAAATATATATATATTTTAGTAGGATAGTCCATTTATCGAGAAAGGTTGTAGACTATTTCTATAACATAATGTTAACCAGTTCTCTGCAGTCAGAGTGTTACCAGTCAGTGCAGTGAGAGTGACCTTGGGCACTTAGTACGTCTCAACTTAAGGTTGTTTTTGTTTTCGTAAACAACTTTTATTTATTTACATTTGACGACTTTGGCGAAGCCGCAGGCAAACGCTTGTTAAACTTATACATGCTTGGAAGTGTCAGGTCACGCGGAGTGCGCCAGATTACTCGATCTGGACCTCACGACTGCGCCTCTGCGCATGCGCCTGTGTGGTCACCATAACCATTGTAGCTAGACCTACTGTCCGCCCAAATACAAGTCTTGCTAACTAAGAAATGAGGTTTCTATATAAAATGGATGTTGGGTGTGCTATCAAACAACGGTTTAAAATTATACTTCTATGAAAACAGCACCGTATAAGGCTGTCGTAGCAGTGGCACTGTGTCCAATTGTAAATTCGGTAATTTTGGGTTCGATTCGCCTTCGGGAGCTTGAGTAATTATAGTAACGAGACAAAGGGCTGCGTTGAGTTTTGCTACTCGACCCACAATGTGAAGTAGAGAACGCAGTGTCTTAAAAATAGGTTCCCTCTACTGCTGCTGCTGTCCTACCTTGTTACATGCGAGATAAATCGTGAAAACAGAGGAAATACCAGAATTTTGGACTAACTTATTAAATAATTACAATAGGAAAAAATGAAACTGCATATTATTTTAATACGTATTACTGAATGAGACCACCACAGCAGTAATTTTATCAACCATACTTGTTGTAATATGTTTTTGATAATAGAGTGTGATTAGATACAGTGATTGTTAAATAACTACAGCCTGTATAACGCAATGTAACGGTTCTTAACTCTTTTACGATTCTGGCCGAAAAATAATATGCTGTTGTTTTTCAACATTTTTTTTTGTATTTTTCCGCACTAGGGATAGAAAAATATTTTAGAAAACTTATAATACTTTTTCACGTAGCGTAATTTCAATCTGCGTCTCTCGGAAACCGACCTAATCCAAAATTTTTATGTTTCTTAAAATATTTTTTAATAGACGTTATTATATTTTTTATGCCAGAGTACAAAAATTAGATTATTTGATTTATCGCTTTATATAAATAAGTATATACTTTTTTTTCAATAAATTTTTCGTTTCCCACTTAGGTAGACAAAGGCGTGGAGTTTTGCCATTCAACAGAAAATTGGGCAGAAAATAGGGAATGGAGATTCCTAATAATATGTTTCCTCTACTCTGCTTTACCGGAAAACTCGTGAAGCTATCTAAATACTCTAGATTCTTATTAAGGAACGACGCAAATTACTACAATTGCGTCGTAGACTTGCCGCCGTAAGTTCAAACCTAACCGCCTGCGCTGGCCACTTCGCGCCATACCCGCCCGCCATCTTGGAACAGTACGGCCGACTAGTCGTGGGTCGTGACCGCCTTGAAGTTAGCCTTTCACAACTCTTGAAGAAAATAATCAAAAGTAAGGAAAAAATACTAAAATGCCATTCTGTATAGGTAGTTGAATTAGCTGCAGCTTACTTCAGTGCGTGCGTACACTAGTCGACCGTACAGCACCGACTCGTTTAGAAGAAATAAAAATCAAACGACAGCCACAGCACTAGCTCGGGCGCGTACAAAACTTATTTGATCGGTCGTTCAACCGTGTCGTCACCGCGCTGGCCATATGTGCCTCTCTGTCGCGCGTACCGTTAACGTGCTGAGTTATGGCATTCCGATGTACCACCTCCACTTTACTTCCCCCGTCCCCTTACCTACATCCCCCGCTCCTCTCCATGCCCCCCTGTACGCCCTGTCCCCTGTCTCCCCCCCACCTCCCCGCCGGAGGCTGTGCACGTAAGCTACATATAATTTCGCCCGCCTTGTTCCTCCGAGGCTTTCATGGTACGTGTTAACGCCCTCTTTGGGATTAAAAACTAATTGAGATGATAGCCGTTGCGCTTTTGGAATGCGCCATTTTTTTGTATTTAGTGTAGGTACTTACAATTACGAATTTTTGAGCGATTCGTTTTAGTTTTACTGATAGATTGATATATGTAATATAATTTAATCATAGTTCGTATCAGTGAAGGCTTATAGTGGAGCGCCCACGCGAGTTGAGGCTGCATCAGATGGGCTCAGATCATCATTCATAAATAGCAATTGTCGAAGCCGCGACCATAAAAGGTCCTCGATAAAATTAATATTATTAAATGAGCAGTGTAGGTAAACAAACAAGCAACCGCTCGCGCCTTATGGGGGCGGCGCGGGCGCTGGTGACGTGAGCGTGAGCCTTTCGCTTCTAACAGATAGACTGTAAAGGAATCCTTTTTTAGCCATAATCATTTATATAACAATGTACTTCTTCGATAACAGTACATTATATAATTTTTTAAATTATTATTTGATGCTCGATTTATTTATGTGAAATCTTTTTGTATACAAATTAAACGTCGTTAAATCTAAAAGTTATCTCATTTATTTATTAAATATATTTATTGTGTTATAATACCGATACATATATACGCGGATAATAGTTAGTCTATTAATATTTGTTATTAAATTCTCGTATTTAATTTTCATATTTAAATCATGATCTGTTGTTTGAGCTCCGAGTCTGCCATCTAGTGGAACAACTCGAAAACTTATGTTTTTATCTAACGCCACCCAGCGATACAATCTAGTACTACGTTCTGGTACAGAGAGTCGCGCGTATTAAACACTAGATGGCGCTGATTCTGATTTACTAACTTAGAGTGTAGATGGCGTTACAGATTAGTTTGTTAGTTTCTTTAAGTTAAGCAATATAAATAAATTATTAACGATTCAGTTAAAAATATTGTTATTTTTTAATTATTGAAAGTCACAAGATAATTTTGTTACAATAAATAAAAAAAAAACATGTTAAATTGATAATTGACAGTTTTTTGAAAAATTGCGGAATACTTACTTTACTTTTATTTCAAAACAACGAAAATCGTGTAAATGAAATGTTTTGTATACAAAATAATGAAATTATTAAAAACAAGTCCGCATGTTGTTTATAATCTGTAGCGTTTAGAGCGCTCGCGTCAGTCGCCGCCAATTCACGTTCGCAAGCAAAAAATGTAAAAAGAGCAAAAAAAAACTGTATCAAAAACTTTATGTTTACGTCTCTTATACACGTTCTTAATAATGTTCATGATTCCAAATTTATTTAGTCCCATTAAAAGAGATACTCAGTTATAATGAACTTTTTATAACTCGAAGCAAATTAAATATACAACATAAAAAACATGTTATATATACTTTTAATAATATTTAAGTCGATAATGTTATAAAGTTGAAGAGTTTATTTGGTTATTCTCACTGATCTTAGGGACTAATGCTATGATTAGATTTTTTTTGTATTGGGTATGGAGACCATTAATCGAGGAGGACTTATCGAAATCGAGGAGGAGGTTACATTTCATGGCGTTCATTATTTCGAGGTAACCCGCCGTACCTGTGGTCAGAGTTACCTCGGAAATATTTAACGTTTCATAATTAAAATATATATTTATCATATATAATTATTATTATTTTTTTTTATTATTTTTTTTTTCTTGAATTTTTTTTTTCTGTTATAATACAAATTATTCTTTTTTGGACTAAACGATAGTACTGAAAATGCCCTATGAAACGATTAGAACAACTTTATTAGGTCTCTATGAGTTAGATATTGACAAATCTAAGTTATCATCAAACCTCTGTGGCTCGGTGGCACAGCCTCACGGTCCGGTGGTCAATAACCAGGTGGTAGGAACACAAGACGTGGTCCAGGACTGCGGTAGGGCAGCCCGGCCGGAGACCAGCGTCTCTCGATAAGTAATCAAATATCTGTTAGCTGATGCGTGAAATTGTGCGGCGCGGACATTGCCCCCAACACTTAGGTATATTCTTAATTGGAATTTCATTTGCGAAGTGCTCGGTTGCCGTATGTCGTTATACAAAAAATGTGTGAGTCTTGACTGTAAACGCGACGGTTGTAGATTCGATTCTCATTTTGGGAATTGGTTGTCTTCATTTCCTTGCTCTAGGTAAGTAAAAAGACAGGGCGTGGCGTTGAGTTTCGCTAAGTTTTCTTTTTAATTGGATGACTGACTTAACACTCCGCTATATACATATAGAGATAGTTACAACGTAAAGCAATAAAAACATTAATTTTGTTGAAAATTATCATACTTCATTTGAAGAGACGACAAAGAAAAATAAGAAAATAAGTACATTGTAATTAAATTTCTTAATTACAGTACACGCGAGGAGGCCGCCGGTGGAGAGAGCTTCCAGAGCTGCATTGCGAGCTCGAAGCAAACAAAAACTTTATGAAACAGAAGCTTTAAATAAATATTAATAATTAATTCTTTTTAAACGTTATTTATTTAGACTGTTGCCGCGTGACCAGTGATAGTGCTATCGTCACTGTGCGTACGTACTTGCGCGTCTTAGAATAAAAGCCTCTTAGTGTTCCATATTATTATAATAGATAGCTCTACTTTTCTTATCAATTTTATTCTCTGTTCTGGTCGATTTAAGAGTTTTGGGTATCAAGTTATTGTACTGTAGGATCTTCGAAGGGTTATGTTTGATTTTTTTTTCTCAACGCCGCGTTTTGTCTTGCTACATTCCCCCGAACGGAAATCGAGCCCGCAACCGTAGCGTTTACAAACGTTCTGAGTCGGTGTGCCACGGCAATAAAATAAAAATTAATAATAAAAAATATTAAATAATGTTTGGTCCAAGTGTTGTAACAGAACACCGCGGCGTAACCTCTGACACTCCGGCGCTAATATTGTAAGGCCTATTCGGAGCGCGTACTCTCCTATAACATCTATTAGCTTACTCATTATTCATAGAGCATAGCAAGCAATAAAGCAACTTTTTAAGCTAATCTCTAGCTAAATAGTGTAAACCATGTCCTCTACAATATATTTGTAAAATATATTAAAAATTATTGTTTTATACTTTTTTAAAACGATTAATAAATTAAAAACAATTAAGTAGATCCTGAGATAGACAGTTGTGGGTTCCGTTCCCATTTTAAGATTTATAACTAAATTATTTCTATTTCTCCACTTTCCTCTCCTCTCTTTCTCGCTTCTCAACAGGAAAAATCTTAAACATTGTGCGGTGCGGTGCAAAGGAATGTAACCCACGTTTCTTTGACTTTGAACTTGAAGCTGCTCTTTTCGGCAACAAAAACCATTTAAAACATAATTAAAGTACGATATCTCTTTGAATTGAATGAATTGACTAAACGTTTAATTTCCATTCACGCAAGTACTCGTATGTATCAATAAAACCAGTTCGCAGATAACGGCGTCCGACATGAATTTACAATTACTCTAATTACACCAGCTAGTTTTATACAGGGCGGCGCTTTTCTTAAATTATTGAGAAACTTGTTAAATATAGACTGTAGACGACATAAATAATATATAAAAACTAGTCGCTATTTCGTTTGCGTGGATTTATGTAAAATGGAAGATCCCGCTTAGTTCCCCCTATACAGCTTAATACTCCACTCTACTTCTCTACTCTATCTTCAGGCAAAATTTGAATTTTTAAATCCAGCAGTTTCAACTCTGTGTCAGTTGTCAATGAAACTTGAACTGCTCTAAGTTGGAAATATTCATCGCCAACATATAAAAGTATCACTTCAATATGATCATAATTTTAAGGAAATTTTACATAAATATATATAATTCTAACATTGTCTTAACACTAGGTTCCCTCTGCCTACTTCGCTGTGTGCGGGATATAGCGTGACACTTTCACGTGTTGAGTTCCGCGACTCAACACGTTGCACTCCATGTGTCAAAAATTCGGCCAAAAGTGGGTGCAGTGACACTGCCTACCCTACGTGAAGGTAAAAAAAATAAATAAAAATATCGAAAATGTAAGCTGAGTTGGCTCCAACAATAAAATACTCCTCCATATAAACAATTACCTACACTTCAGTGCACGCACAAAAAAAAAATACCAAAAAATATCTCGGTGCACAACATATGCACAGATGCACAGAACGACCGCACTGTGCATCTCGCACAGAGCCCAGCCACGGCCCGTAAGTCACGCACGTCTGACGCACGACGCCCGTATGGGTTATTTAATGACGGTCCCTCGGACGCGGCGAGGAGATAACTCTAAATTGAATTAATAAACACCCGAATTGTACTTACGTTACTATACTAATGGAATGGGAAGGGAATTAAAATTGTATGTCGAAAATTTAGATCTTTTTTTTTAGGTTCACGCTGTATCCCGCGTGGCAGGGTAGGTATAGGGAACCTTTTGTTAGGACAGTTCGTCAAAACGTGAAACGTCTAATATTTGAGATATTGCTTGTTGTGTGGCGGAACTCTAAACCGCGTTTTGTCTTGTTTCCAGAGCGAGAAATAATTCTTTCCCCAATGTGAGATTCCACCCTACAACCGTCCATCCGTCTTCTCAACTTCATCTCGTCTCTCGTTTCAACTTCATAATTAGTTTCAATAAAAGTATATTTTTAATAAATATTTATAAACATTCGGACTTGATACCATCGAGTATACACTAACAGCTAAAGTAATATAAATTTTAGCAATATCATTCAAATTAGATATTTCGAAAACAAGAAAATTTAATTTTACACAGCCGTATTCACCTCCGTAGCGACGAAAAACATTTCGACGACAAGCCTTAAGTGTTATGAAAAAAACGAAATTGACAAAATAAAATAAAAAAAAAACTGAAACACCGATATAAGACACTTTAGGTTTAATCACCGGCCGGTCCTCGTTTCGCCGCGCGCCGTCTTGTATTATTACTGTAGTGCTCTTAAAATTTGATAATTTTAATTAAAGTAAAAAAATCTTTTATACCTACACTTATAATATTATAGAATGGCAGAGTTTGTTTGGGTGAACAGAGTGGCGGAATTCAACGCCGCGCTAAGAGACCAGACCAGAGGAAATATTGCATATTTCATTTCCTCGAGTGGGAATCGAACTCACAACCTGTCGCGTTTACAGTCACACGTTTGTGCCCCTGCGCCACCACTGATCTCTATAGATACAGTAGAGAAAACAAAAATTATAGTACTAAATAAATAACCGTGCAGTTCAAGCGGACGAAGCCGCGGGCGGGTAGTAATGTATAACGTTGATATCAAAATAACGAGTGGAATGTAATGTGCTGACAAATTTAATTACAGTTTTGGGCGCAAAGGATGGCATTTGAGAGGGCAATACTTGTGAGGCCAGAGGTGCAGTGCTCTGATTGGAAACGCAACGGTTGTCGTTTTGATTCCCGTTCGAGAAGAAGATTATATTTCAATTATTCCTATTTGTCTGCTCAGGTAGAAAAGGAGTAGTGTTAAGTTACGTCATACAACACGCAACGTTTCAAAAATTGGACGAAAATTGATTATATATTATATATAATCATAAAATTTACTTTCTGAAAATAGCTTTAATATAGGTATGTGCGTTATATAGACAAAACAACTTGGTTTTGTCGATATTCCTATACGTATATATAGTTTAACAATCTCTCTCATGAATGAACTTGTTCACTAAAATAAAGCCAAAACTAAAAAAGCATAATCGCTAGTCTTCTTATTTCCCACGGACCTGTTCCGACGGCTATTTCGATTTGCTTTGTAAAGTGCGTACATTCATGTATCTACACGGTGGAGCTTGCTCTTTTATGTATTATTTAATTATGATTATTTATTTATAGAATTTTGTTTCGAAGTCAAAATTATTAAATTTTATATATATTTTAGGTTAGGTATACATTTTTGCCGTCTTATGTCAAGAACAGCTCACTACAAAGGACACACACACAAACAGATGTAATTCATTTATTTTTTTTATAATAATAACAATCACACATACAAATATGTCGAAAATACTTGAAAAATAAGAAAAAAAAATGAAAACGAACGAACAAAAAAAAAAAACAATTAAATCTGTCACATATTGTCCTTTGAAGAAAAATGTAAATAAAAAAAATAAATAAATGAAAAATTGAAAAAAAATTGGCTTCGATCATCCGGAGAGCGTAGAGTTCGATGGAGGGATTTCTTAATAAGTAGTTTTTTTTATATCAACTTCAATCGCATCGGCGTAGAATCGCACCGCATCTGCTGTGGTGTCAGATAACCGTCGTTTTTTTCTTGGGACCTCGACCACCAAGCCTCTACACGGCGCTGGTATAGTCTTTATCCTTTTTGGAAATTTTGTAAGAAATTAAAATAATAACGTCCTCATTTAGATTTACTTTTTAAACACTTTTCGCTCAAATTCTAAAATATAAAATTGTAAGTAAATTAAAAATCGTACAGAAAAAGTTTAGAATTAACTGTATTTTAGTACGTTTTCGTAAAGAAAATGGAATACTTAGAAATAATACAACTTTTAAATTAATTATAAAATTATATTTTTTTAGTTATCACTTTTCTATCTAGTGTCAGGACATTTTTTTCCTCACGCACTAGCCAATTTTCAAGATATTGCATCTTGAGTGGCAGAGCTCAACTGTCGTAATCAACATCACAACCGTCGCATATCTTTTACGTCTCATAAAGTTAAGTTTATGATACGTGTATTTTAAATAAAAATATGTACGATTTTTAATTTATTACAGTCCTTATACACTATACAATATATAAATATGATAAAATAAACACACCTCTACTTACTACTTAGCAACAGCCACGCTCAAAATTGGTTCTTACCTGAAATAAAAAAAATGCCTTATTATTTTATCCAATATACATATACATTTATTCTAAAGTTTCTTTAGAACTATATTTTTCTTATCGACAAGTACCAAGGCGGCACTACACCGCGCTCATCTCAGGTTCACGCACCCACCCTTGCATCAATTTTTTCCAACAGGTTGTTTTTCAATGTGTGCTCCGCTAATGTGTACACACACGCACATGCGCTCGAGCATGTCTATGGACGTGTGGCTGTGTGTGTTTACACACACATGGGCTTGTAATGATATCAAGTTTCAAGTGTGCTCAGAATGCGACAGCATTTTGCTTTACTATTTTATTAACATAAAGTTGTATTAAGCGTTTGTTTCACATTAAAGATTTCACATTTGTATTTTTTACATAATTTTTGTAATTAAGAGATAAATTTGATAGTTTCCGTGACGGAGTGGGACAGCGTTTGATTCATACCCACCCGTGGGAATTATTATCGATTTCCTACCCTCGTCAGAGAAATCTGGAGAGTTGAGCACGTACATCAGGTGGAGAGTGGAGAATAGAGAGTGGAGAATAGAGAAATGCGGTATAAAGCGTAAAGTCGTGTGTGTATTTATTTTGTACTGTTGATGAAAATACAAGCAGATTTATAAAAAAACATTTAATTTTCTTCATATATATTTCATAAATCTCATATTCATATATTTACCGTTTATTTCGTTGGTAGGTTGTCGTTAAAATGATGGCAAATGTAAAACTTATAGAAGGTTCTCATACATTACTAATGATGTAGAGGAAAAGAAACTATAGATAATATTATACTTTATTAGGATACACATATTCTTACTTTTCCGAGGTAAGATTTGAAAAAGAAAGGAAAATATCAACTTAACGCTTTTTTCCGCATAGCAGGGTAATCAGAGAAAACCTAGTGTTAAGGCAATCCATTTCCCAATTTCTGCCCAATTCTCGTAATATTGCCTGTTGAGTGAAGGAATTTAGCTCCCTGATTAGCATTTATGATTGTTTTTAATTATTTTTTTATGGAAAAGATATGACAAATGAGTGTACGGGAAACTTCATGATATTCCAATTCACCCCTGCCCACTGGTTTATGTAACATCAGACGAGCCACAGGTGTGTTGTCTAACTTTAAGGTGGAAAAAATATAAAAAAATATATATTCTCCTACTGTAACGTCGATTTTTTACGCTTAACAGTAAGCTTATCAAATCAAAAACACATTATGAACAACAATAAATTTGCTAAATTAATAACAATCAATTGAATTGTGTATGTTTGTACGTGATATGCAAATGCGGGAACGCCGGTTGCCTTATAGGGTGTACGCTACTACGGCGCGTGGGCGCGGCGCGGCGCGGCTCGTGGGCGCTTGTGGTTTTCACACTTGTTTCACTTTTCTTAGCCTTGACCTTTCCCATTTCATTTGGAAATCATCATTTTTTTATTTGTTATGCAACCATCGATCTCCTTTGTGCTGTAAGAGTCTATTTTTAAGGAAAAAATCGCTTTGTTTTACCTTAAAGGAAAAAAAAAGATATATCAAAGCAAAGCAAAGTACATGCAAAATATTATAAATATAAAACAGTTGTATGTTCTATTATTATGTAGCATATATATATGTAGTCATTAAAGCTAAATTTAAAATTACATAACAGTCAAGGTCTCCGTTTTCCACGATGGAGGAGGTTGTTGGTAAAAAAAGTACGCGATATTTTGGTTTAAAAATAGGAAGCGAAGCGTCTTAGCACCAGGTTCCTTTCTTTCACCTTTCTTTTGGGCTACAAAAAAAATTACTTCGATACGTGTTTAAATGTATAAATCCAAAGATATAGATATAGATAGCGAAACTTACTATCAATTGAGCTTCTGACATTTGAAATAGAATTAAATTTAATCCCACCGAAGTTACGGAGTCTCCCCACTCCATGCTCAGGATATGAGAAAAGTCTTGGAGTGGCAATCTCTTCACTTGAGTGTCTGCAGTTAAGTTACTTAAAACATTTGTTGAGGGAAATTACCCCTTTTCTATTTATATTTAGTATGGTTTTGTTTGAATGAAACTTTATTTTTTATTTTTTTTTTACTTTGCTCATGTGAAATATATTAATTATAGTAATATTAAAAATAAATAAAATAGCTTCACTCTGTATCCTGCATGTAGCACGCTCGTCAGACAAGACATCCGCCGCACTTTATTTTGCTACTAGGATGAAGAAATTAATATAAATAATTCCTCCGAGTGGGAATCAAACCCACAACCGACGCGATTGCAACCAAACGCTCCTTTAATCATATGATAAAGTAACGTTTGTCAAGCTGAATTCGTTACTTTGTTAGTCAACTTTTGTTCAACAGGGAGCCTCCGCGAGCGCGAGTTCCTCATTGAAAGTCTACAAAGAAAATGCCGGATACCAGACTGGAACTACAAAAGTGAGATTTATATAAACGTAACTTATTTATACTTTTATGGTACAGCTAGAGACGTCTGTATGAAATAAGTTTGTATTAAAAGTAACGAGGATATTGAAGCTAGAACGCTCCTAATGCCACCGTCCGTCTAAAGCGTTTAAAAATAATAAAAATACTGAATTATTTTAACTTTTTATTTCTTAAATTAGAAATATTGAATTATTTGCGTTTCGTCACTCCGGTGAACAAAAGGTGACGTTGGATTCCGCCAGTAAACATCCATTGTTTCGATGGTAAATATGGCTGTGTGGGGAACGGAGAGTGAGAGATCTTTGCGGGAAAAACATAATACAATGTTTTACTTTTTTATAATAAGTAAATATATGATTTTGTATCGGTGTAATACACAACTACTGGACGAGTACTGCGGCTCGGGTTACATTGAGAATTGAAAACATCGCTGAAACACGATCGTCTCGTAGCCGACGGCGATAGCCTCGCTGGTCACTTCGCGGGCAAAGTACCTTTTATCTGTATGTTAATCTTTATACGATATACACTTACATAACTGACTGGCTGACAAATAAAACAACTAAGGAGAACTTAGGGAATTGATTGAATTCGCTGGTAACCTTAGGGAGTCACAGGAGCACTTAGATAGGATTTCGTGAAATTTCCACGGGAGCGGAAAGAAGCGAGATTTTCCATTTTAAGTCTTAAAATCTATGCAAAAAAAACGTTGCTAGTAACAACTAGTCTTTCATGTTGTTGCTTCAAATTTAGCATTCGTTCACTGTAACTCTGAGCTAAACAACAGTGAATATTTTTGGGTGTACTAGAATCTGAAAATGGTGTGTTTTAACACTAGCTTTTTACTTATTGCACTATAAGATATAAAACGAAAACCCAAGAAAAAAATCTATGAGGCTTGTCGTGGCGCAGGAGCACAACATGTGACTGTAAACGCTACTGGTTGTGGGTTCGAGGAGTTCCCCAGTCGAGGAAATGTAATATTTTTTTTAAATTTATATTTCCATTAATTCGTAAAGCGCGGCGTTTAGTTTCCGCCACTCAACACGCAATGCCTCTAGAATTCGGAGGCAAGTGGGGAACAGAGTGTCTTTACACTAGGTTCCCTCTGCCTACCCTGCTGTGTGCCGGATACAACGTGAAGGTGATTTTTTTAAAAAATATATATACATCACAAGTAAGCTACGTTCTTATTATACGAGTTCACTGGTTTCAAAGATATGATTGTTCTGTATGAAATAGATATCTAGTACTAAGAAAAAACAGTCAGTTAGTATGCATCAATATGTACTATAAGTACCTACTCGTGCTTGTACGGTGGAGTGCATCGACAGCGTCTGGTTCCACCAGATTATCCAAAATAAGCGCTTGGGCCGACAATACCACTTTAGTTTACGGTTCACATTTTTGTATAGCTTTTGCTTGCGGCTTCGTCTTTGTGGTAAAATGGAATGGAATTCGACAAAACAAACTTTTTATTTCTGTAATATGGAATTTTTGTTTCTCAATTAAGTGATTATATACAATAGTATATACCTTTACATAATTTTGTCAATTTAATTTCATTAACTTCACCGTGGCGCAGTTAGTATTTGCTTAACAGAATCTGATTGTAGGAAGCTTTTACCTACCCGGAAGATATTATTAAATAGAAAATTGTAAACAAAATCAATATTTTAAGCACGGTGTTGAGTACCGCCACTCAATACTTAATGTCTTGCACCTGGTGAACGAAGTGTCTTAACACTATATAACGTGAAGCTGTTTTTTTATTAAATAGTTTTCTATAAAAGAATTCAATGTGTATGTCATCAATACAAAACTACAAAAAGCCTCTGCGTTTGTATGATACATAAAATAAGTTAAAGTGAAACAGTGAATATGTTTTTACTTGCATTCTACGATTGGTTACGGCGTCGGAGCGGCGTGCGGCGGTGGGAGACACACAGCGACGACAGTTTTTTACGTGTCGGTAGAAACTTCGTAAGAATTTGCTTTAGAACCTTTTCAATCGCTAGTGTATTATGTTAGTAAATTAAGAATATAGAGTCGAGAGTGACAAGACACTCAGTTCTTCGATTTTCAACTGTATTAAGGATATTGCGTATTGATTGGTAAACGCAAAGCCGGGAATAAAGTTAATTCTTTCCCAGAAGTGGAGGATCATCTTCAACCGCCGAGATTGGCTTGGGCATTACATCCTTTCTCATCATTTTATCAGCTTCACGCTGTATCCCGCTCACAGCAGGGTAGGCGGAGGGCACCTAGAGTCAAGACACTCCTTTCCCCACTTTCTGCCGAATTGTGGAGGCATTGCGTGTTGAGTGGCAGAACTCAACGCCGCGCTTAGCCTTGACAACCGAGTGCCGTTGCGCCACGACTGGCCTCATCCTTTCTCATGTTGTTATGTATTTTGGAATAGAGTTTTTGAGTTGTTTTTTCGAAACAAGTGTGGAATGACGTAAAATTACAAATATCATTTTTCTTCGTTCCTATAGGTATACCACATACACTAGATAACCTACCTATATTTTTAAACTTTCTAACTGCAGTTTTTCGTTTGTGCGTTGTCTGTCAGTCACTTAGTAAAGGAAAAGTTTTACATATACACATTTGAATATTATTTTAATATATTAATACTTATTAGCAAACTTACTGACTGAAACCAAGTTAAAATTGTAAGAAATGTCCACACGACTATTCTATATTACTTGTTTGTTGAAGAATAATTATAAAATTTCCACAGAATTGTAAACTCGAATGTAATGACAGTATTTCCTGGAGCTTTGACTGCTTGGAAAGTAAACTGATATAGTAAACATTGACATGAGGCCGTCATGGCGCGGTGCGACAGCATATGGCTGTAAACACGAGGACTGTGAGTTCGATACAAATTGAAAACTTGAAGTTTAAATAATATGCCAATTAATTCACGCTTCCTCCAGGTTTGACAAACAATACTTAGTGTCAAAATACTCCATTCTCTACTTTCCTCTTTAATTCGAGACAAATCCTTCCTCGATTTGGAGTAGGCGGCCCTACCTGAGGGATGGGATGGAAGTAGGAATCGCATCCACAATTAGAATATAAAGAAAATAATTAAGTAATTAAATTTCAACTTCAATTCAAGTGAACCGCGACGCCAAGAAAGCTAACAGTAGATAATTAGATAGTATGACAATGTTGCTACTCGACACCGGCCACATTGTATCAACAGGCGTTTGTGTTTTGTAAATGACTGACGTTTTACGGAGTAGTCATTCCCAATACAATAAATTTTTTAGCTTCACTCTTATCCCTCATATATCCCCAGGGTAAGTGAAGGGAACCTAGTGTTAGGACACTCTGTTCCCCATGTACGGCCCAATTTTCGAGACTATGTAAGTTGTCGGAACCCAACCTCGCGCTTTGTCCTTATTTGATTCGGTTTTTTTAACTATTTATATTTACCTGAAGATGAATCCAAGCCTATCACATTCAGCTAAACTTTTATGAACTACTCTTTAAAGTTGAATAAAAATGTAATGTACTTTTTGATTAAATAAATTAAATGTTATTATTTATATTTAATTTATTATTTTATTTATATACAAGTCTGATTTCTTGCTATTTCATTGATCTACATCACGTTACGTTTAGGAGTTGTAATGTCACAAACACACATATTATATATACGCGACGTCACACGCGAATATCATGTAGCCCGACGCGATTCAACTTTAAAATTTTAAAGCATATCATTGCTAGTTATACCTAATAAAACACAATACCTTAATGTTTCTTAGAAACCGACGCGTGTTTTATATTGTAAAGCAGTCGCCGATCGTGCAGCTATGTGACCGAAATATATCTTGTTATATCTATACTTTTATATGTATATATATATAATAATATATTATATAGTCGTATTTAATCGCTGTCTGTACATGAAAGGTACGTGAGAAAATATAGTATTGTGGGTTTTTATCTTATGTAATAGTACCCTAAGAAATTATTTCTAACATGTTTGTGTACTCTTTTGCATCTAAAAAATGTCTTAACCAAGTTTAATTAAGTTTTCAATATAATATTCTGATAAATTTCGACTTCGAGATTTTTTTCTATAACGATCTTCGAAACAATTCACATTATATTATAAATTTTAAAAAAAGGTTGATTTGTAAGCGTTATTATTATTATTATTATTTACAAGTTCCACGTTCACTTTTCACATTTTGGTCATTTAATATTATTATCCTGCCATATGCGGAATACAGCATTTTTTTTATTTACAATATCTTCCTACCTTAACAACTGGCGACGTTCACTAGATGAGAATTTTAATTTAAATGTAAGATGCCTTCATTAATTCCGCCGCAGTCCCCAAGAGCGAGCAAGAAATGCAATGACTGAGGTGACGGAGGTGCTTCGGCTGGGAGGCTGGTTGTTCAATATTTATACCTCTTCTATTATTCGCATAACATTATAGACTAGCTTTCACCTGCCGCTTCGTTCTCGGCAAATAGAAAGAACTAGACGCTGTGAATGACGTATTTGAATGATGATGATGTTATATAGCCTATAAACTTCTTAATAATTGGACTATGCAACATAAAAAGATTGTTCCAACTTGAACTAACAGTTCATGAGATTAGAGCAACCAAACACACTCTTCAGTTCTATAATACTAGTACCTACTTCATCGATCACCACATATCGTATAAAATTGTGTTAGCTTGCCGGTCTTTGAAGTATGAGACTTTAAAGACAGATTTTTATAGCTATTATAATGGCAGTGCCTCCATTTTTTTAAAGTACGTATTTAGGTTAGGTTACCCACACAGCAGGGTAGACAGAGGGAACCTAGTGCTAAGACACTACGTTCCCCACTTTCTGTCGAATTCTGGAGAAATTGCGTGTTGAGTAGCAGAACTCAACGCCGCGCTTTGCCTCGACACTCGAGCGAAGAAATGGAAATATAAATTTAAGTAAATATTTCATCTCGAGTGGGGATCGAACCCACAACCAGTCGGTTTTACATTCACACTTTGTGCCCCTGCGCTACGACTGGCTATTAATTTACGAATAGGCATATAATATAATAAATTCACAAACCATAAAATAAAATACGCACTCACGGGAACAAACATACGTTAAATATTAATAAGTTTCATACATTTACATTCAATTTAAATGAAATTATAGCATTTTTCACTATCCAACTGATTAATAATAAAGCAGCCAGTCATTTTAAAAGTTGTATAAATAATGTATATTCCATACATATTCATCCAGGCATACGTACCTATATCTACGTATAATGTATGACGAATAGAATATTGTATATTGTATATTACGCTATGTTTGTTGACATCTTGGGAAGGCAGAGGGAACCTATTTTTAAGATACTCTGTTCTCCACTTTTTTTTCGAGTGAGTGATCGCAATCATATTAAATTATATTGTATTATATAAATCTTGTTAAACGAATGTTTTAACATTTAAAGATATCTTTGTGTATTCTAGTGAATGCGGCAAAAATATAAATTTACTTTTTTTTAGGCTCACGCTGTATCCCAGATATATCTGGGTATGCTGAGGGAACCTAGTGTTAGACACTCCGTTCCCCACTTTCTGACAAATTTTTGAGGTATTGCGTGTTGAGTAGCAGATCTTAACGCGCATTGCCTTGTCGCCAGAGGAAAAATATAAATATTAATAAATAAAAATTCAGTCTCCCAACTGGGATCTAATCGATCTCAATAAGTTCCACTGCACTACCTACACATTTACTTCATATATAGTTTCATAAATTTTGTTTTCATCATTTTTACAAATAAAAGGTGGTCTCATGACGGACAGCCGGCCAGCGTGACAGCTTCTAGCTTTATTATTAAAAATTCCAGTCACCACTCGCGGTCCCGCTTTTTACTTTGTCCTTGCGATCGCGACAACTCGTCATTTAAATAAATATGTTATATAGTGAGGTAGTATGACATTCAATCTTTATAAATGTATTGAAAGTAGGAAAAAAATTAATAATCTCTCGTACCCGATGGTAAAATCAAGATGAAAGTACATTAAAGTATGATAATATTTTATTTTATAAAAGATTATACACACGGTTTGACTATGCGAATATAAACATTTACGTATGTGTCCATTGTGGCGCAGTAATTCAGCGTCTGAATGGAAAGGCTACGGTGGGTTCGATTCCCAGGAGGAGAAATGAATTGTTTTCTGTTTCTCGCTTTCGTTTTGACTAATGATAAATTTATTGTGGCACTAGGACACATGCGTGAGACTGGTTGTGGAATCGATTCCCGCTCGAGGAAATGAAATATTTATTACTTTCTTTAACTCGCTTTGGTACCGAGGCAAACCGCAGCTTTGGGTTCCGGCACTCAACACGCAAAGCTTCAAAAAATCATCTTGCGTGTAATTGAAAATGTAGAACGGAATGTCTTAACATAGTTTTCTTTGCCTACCGCGTACCGTCCTATCTGCGGGATACAGCGTGAAGCGTGAAAAAAGAAATAAACGTACAAATAAGTCAATCGCCTAACAAAGACTATTGCTAAAACATCGACGGACGTCTGGCTGATACGTTATCACGTCACGTCTGAATACTAATCGATCTCAATTAGCGCCATACACCAAATAACAATAATTAATTCATACATTCATTCAACTGAGTATTCCATTCAACTGCAAAATACTCGTAATCTATATCCTGTTGTACTGATAATGTGCATTAATTGACTTTAGTATCTTCTAACATTTTTTTTGTTAGTGTTAAAACACTCCATTCTCCAGTTTTAGGGAAATTGTCTTGTTACTAAATCAAGCAAAACGAAAATGGAGAACGTCGTAACGACGGCGGGCCCTATCAACATATTTTCAAGTAATACAAAACATATATTTCCTTATCAGATCAAAAATTAAAAGATTTTACATTTAAAATATTAAAAGTCAACAGTTGGTACCTACATATTTTGATCTGCGTGAGAAGCTCGCGTACACCGTTATAGGCCAGGGGGCGGAGACGCGACGTTATACATAAATATGTCAGTTTTTGCAATATTGCAATCACAAGCGATGTGGTTCCGTTAGCCAGTAAAAACTAGGCCTGCTGTGAAGTACTACCTATGGACGAACGGTACCGGGACCTTATAGCTACGGCGACACCTACTTGTTGAGCTGAGTCGATGCCCGCTTCGTCTTTTCTTTATATATTTTAATAAAATAGTTTTTGATATGGATATTATTGGGTTTGGGGTGGATAAGACAAAAATTTTTTTTTTGGACAAGCAATACCAACTAAATTCCATGGATATTGAGTAGTATGCCATAAAATGTATGATAATGCGAATAAAATTGTTGTTTTTTTAACAAAAACGTTTATATTTATAGTAGACTATCGCTAGCCTGTGGCTTAGCCATTGTGGTCAAGTAGTGACTGGGAGTCGTATATGATATGTCATCGGCTTGATAATGAAAGCTAACAGCTTATTAAGCAAAATTTTGGGAGAGACAAAAAACCCCTTTAAAAAGTACAAGTATATATGTATGTATTATCAGAAGGCTTTTAAAATTTGGAAAATTTATTTATACTCTCTATTATTTTTACTTTCGAATGGTATAAAATATAATAAGATTTAGCAGGTTTACACTCTAAGCCGACGATATGACACAATACTATCAGTCCACGATGTAAGTCTGACCGCAGATACAGTGGGTCACGTTGAAACTATTAACTTGATGTTGTATGTAACCTTTAGCTTTCTGTGACGAATAAACTATCAAATACTTGTTTTATATTAGTTTTGGAGATTAGCGCTGTTCACCAAACAAAATCTTCGGCTTTCAAATATCTGTGAGTACAGACTGACTATTTACTCAATTAGTTATGTGGTGTATAGAGCTTATTTATATCACAATTATCAATTTGTTTGTTTTTTGCTTATTGTTACATGGAGGCTGTCACGCCCCAGGGTCTAACTGTCAACACGACGGTTGTTAGTTCGATTCCCACTCGGAGGAATGATTTGTCACTCAATGTCTCTGAAATTGGGCGAGAAATTATAAGCGGAGTGTCTTAATTATCTTGTGACTATCCTGCTATATAAGAAAAAACATGAAGCTGTCACTCTTTTTCATTAAAACATTAGTATTTTTCAAACCGGAGTCATTAATTTTGACGTTACTTAGCCAAATAAATATCAAGATAAACACATTACCTTCATTTCTATCGCGCAGTCGGGCAAAAAGCATTACAAATCGATTTGAAAAACGAAAAAAGTACCTAATTGAACGACTTACACAAAGATATCGATAAAATATTTTTTCACATATATTTCTTTACAATAACTATTTACTACAGAATCTAATAAATAAAATTAATTTCGCTTATGAATTCGAGAGTTACGCAATGACGGAATTTAACGCCGTAAAAAATTCGACGTAATAAGAAATCGAAGTAACAATAACAACGAATTAAACGGTAGCTGCAAAAGGGCATTCTCATTCATTGTTAAGCCAAGCCGAGTGCCGCGCGGGTCAAAGTGAAACACTTTCACCGGCAGAAATGCGCAATCGATGCTTTTGTCGATTTTGCGACCGTAATTTATTTTTTTTTGCTTCACGCTGTATCCCGCACATAGCAGGGTAGACAGGTGAAATTTAGTTGAGTCACTCCATTTCCATTAAGACATTTCCCCACTTACAGGATTTTTCTTGGAGTGGCGAAACTTAACGCCGCGCCTACTCGCCTTGATACCAGAGCGGGGAAAATGAAAACATTAAATATTTAATTTCATCGAGAAACCATCCATGATCTGTCGTGTTTACACTCGCAAACTTTTCCATAGCTGGCCTCAATTTTAATTCCACATCGTCTTTTTCGTGTTACAATTTGAAATTAAACTTCACGGAAAAACATCATGGAAATGAAAATAATTAATTCCCGCGAACGGGATATCAACCCGCAACCGTCTTGTTACGTATCAGGTACGTCTATTGATATCATTTGCATTGTATACTTTTACCACTATCAGTTACAAGCCTACGGGATTTCTGAACGGAACGGGAACACTCCGTGGGAGCCGCCACTCCGCAAAAACTGCTATGGGAAACGAGACGCGATAACGGGTGCGCCGCATCTAGGTAAGTAAGTAACAAGCACTTCTTTATTTTATCTATAGATATCTATTTACTTATTATTTTATTTGAGGCCAGTCGTGGCGCAGCGGCACGAAGTGTGACTGTAAAACCGACTGGTTGTGGGTTCGATCCCCACTCTGATATACCCACTCTGTGATAGTCTATGTATCGAGGCTTACAGGTTATAATACAACATCATTATTTTCGTTTGGAATACAGCTATATGAAGATAGACGAAGACCGTCATGGTGCAGTGAGAGACTTTTTGATGGTTGACCCAACGATTGCGTATTCGAATTTTTTTATTATTGTTATATATAAAAAAACTATCTTTATTAAAATAAATTTCATAGATATATATAAATATTTTTCATAGTTTGAGTTACAACTGCCACAGCCGTGTTAAAGGTATGTAGTTGATATTTACAAAGAGAACAAGTTAGCGGTACGGCAACTTAAAGGTTATGCGTGATCTCTTATATTGCTGTATACTCGTATCTCACGTCTTGTATTTCCATATAAATATAAATGAATAAATGTTATTACATTTTTTTTCTAACATCGTGCTATAGGATAGGCGTATTAAGACACTCCGCTCTACGCAGCTCAATCTTCGACGTGTATTGAATAAACCGAAATGCAGCGTTAGAAAATAAAATTAAATCATTCCCCTGAATGGGAAACGAATCCACAACTGTCGCATTTAAAGACAGACGCTGTGCCGCCGCGGTCTCTATGTAAGTTTACATTGGCTATTAGTCGTGGATTTCGAAAGTATGCATTTCTTAACATTCAATTTGTTGCATATTTTTACGATTACGTAAACGACTCTGGGAATTAAAATAACTCGGCGATACGGTTCCGTTATTATGAACTAATAACTATAAAATCAAGAACGGTTAAAACGTTCCAGGCCTCCAATTATTATTGGTTAAGATAATGATGGTGTTTTTTTTATCTTTATATTTGTATCTAAATTTACTTTATTTAATATAAAGTATATGTAAGTTGACTGTTTAATTGTGCACGGGGTGGTTATAGTTTCAATTCTGTAACGGAAAATAATTATAATTTGAAAATATTTTTTGTTTAGGTATGTTATCAATATAATTATTATTAATTATTATTATAACGGAATAACGGATTGAACGAAAAAATAAGAAACAATATCTTTTTTGTTTCGTCCTTTATCTCTTTCTTTAGGGGCAGAAAGAATTTAATGTTAAGACATTCATTTGGAATCCAAGACATTTCGCGTTGAATGTTTTACTAACCAGAACGGAAAATTCTGTTTAAGTTCTGTTAAAATAAATTAAATTTGTTAAAATTTGTTTGAAGAATGAACCCACAACCATATCCTTACCATACATACCAAGATCATTTTTTTGCTTCACTCTATATTTCGAATATAACAGAGTAGGCAGAGGAAAGTTATTGTAATGACACTCCTTTCTTCGTTTTCCGACTAATTTTCTAGGCATTGTGTGTTGATTGGTGGAGCTCACTGCTGCGTTTTGTCTTATTATCAGAATGAAGAAATAAAAGCATTATGAAGAAATAGAAATAAAAGCATTTCCGTGAGTGGGGCTCGAACCTACAACCGTCGCGTTTACAATCGGTGACTGAGCCGCTCTATGCCAAACGTAATTTAAACAAATCTACTATTTCTCAAGCAGTCCCCTCATTTAATATTCATATAGCAAGTTTTGTATGTATTTTACGATTCAAATAAAAAAAGGCAAACTGATATTTAAATGATATACCCAATAAATAGGTAATATGGTGTAGAGCACTAAATGCAACTCCGCTTTAAGCTTTTCCCCGTACAGCTAGCTAAAAGTAGTTCCTGAGATTAGTGCGTTCAACCAAATAAACTTCCAATTTATAATATTATTATAATATTGAACCAGATTGAGGCCAGTCGTGGCGCAGCGGCACGAGGTGTGAGTGTAAAACCGACTGGTTGTGGGTTCGATCCCCACTCGAGGAGATGAAATATTTACTTAAATTTTGTATTTCCATTTCTTCGCTCTGGTGTCGAGATTAAGCGCGGCGTTGAGTTCTGCCACTCAACACGCAATGCCTCCCGAATTCGGCAGAAAGTGGGAAACGGAATGTCTACACTAGGTTCCCTCTGCCTCCCTTCTGTATGCGGGATACAGCGTGAAGTTGATTTTTTAATATTGAACGAAAGATTAAATGTTTAAAGCATTTTGACTATAGCAGTGTTGTGCAAGCAAAGCGGCCTCGGGCAGTACTCTAGCGTGTCACGAACAAATATAATACTTATGGTAAATTACGAAATGGCTACGTTTTTTTTGGGTTCACACTTAACTTTTTAAGGCTTGAGTTAGAAGTTGATGATTTGATTAACCGACTTAGAGAAAAGAGTGGAGTTTGATATGTATGTGGTTGGTATTGGATTGTTAAATTTTCTAGGTTTGTATGCTTGTCAACAATTTTTTGGAAACTATAAGTCATATCGAAATCGTATTCATTTAAATTTAATTAAAACTGTTCTCGAAAATTTTATATATATATTCGAGTAAACGTATTTCTAGAGATTTCTGTAAAGATTTAATTTGTTTTGTTTTGTTACAATGACTCAGTATAAATACTTATTCAAATTATTTAACTTAATAACCATTTACTTCTACTGCATATTCATAGATGTTGGCAGCAATGGTAGGCACACGTTTTAAATATGTATTAGAAATAGAAATAATAAAATAATTATAAGGAAAAATAAGTTGATTATTGAAGCCACATGGCTGTAAGCGCGACGGTTGCAAGTTCGATTCTCACTCTATGATGTAAATTGTTTTTTATTCCTTGCTCTGGTAGCAAGACAAAGCGCGGAATCTTGAATTTTACAAATAAACACGCAATGTCCTGAAAAGTGGGGAATAGAGTGGACTTAACATTAGGTTCCCTCTGCCTGCAGCACAGATACAGATACAGCGTTAAACTAAAAACTATATGGAATACTAGGTAGTGATTTTCCTATCTATTTTCTGTTTTAAAGCAGAGCAAAGATGTTGACGTCGACTAATTTTTCAAAGTATACTATAAGTATACTTAGCCCTTAGATATAACCTAAGGGCTAAAAGGGTTGGAAATCTATTTCTGTTAAAAACACAGCCCATATAAATAAATCTTATGTTTAATTAGTTAATAAATTAATGAAATTTTAATATGAACCAAGTATTATCTTAGATGTATGGACTTTATATACAAATTAAAGTATTTTCCGAGATTTTACAATAACATACAAGAAAATGTTAAAAGATAAATAAAAAACAATTTCGTAGAAAACATATACTACCATGTTGTTTGTAGAAAATATACGGTTTTCAGAAAGCTGTCGCTATTATTACGGAACTAGAGGCTGTCTTCGGATGTGGAGGTATTTAATAAAACTGGTATAGCAACTGTCGACTTGCCATACGTGGATGTTATCATCGAACCTTTTCGATGCACCTCGTGTTATAAAAAGTGACAAACTCTGCACTACAAGAGCCGTTTTTTTTAATTTAACGCTGTATCCTGCGCTTAGCGAGGGAGGCGTAGGGAACCTAGTGTTAAGTCACTGTGTTCCCCACGCTCCGCCTAGTTTTCGATACATTGCGTATTGAGTGGCGGAACTCAATGCCATGTTATATCTTATTACTAGAGTAATAAAAAGAAATCATTCTCAAATGAGAATTCAACTAACAATTGTCACGTTTACAGTCAATACCATATGATATATTATTTAAAATTTTCCGTACTATTGTTTAATTTTTGTATATTTTAATTTGCGATTTAAATAATAAATATTTGAATCATACTTAAATAAAGAACTTAACGCAAACTTCATTTACATACATTAAGCAAATATAATTCGTATTCTGTACAATAGTATAGAGGAATAATTTATTTCAACAAGCGAATTCTATAAATTATCAATTCATCCGATGTATAATAATGAAGGCGTGCGATCTAAATGCTCGCAAAGGGACTTTAACCCTACTATATACATGTTGTAGTATGCAGAGAGCGCGCGGTACAAGCGTCGTTGCGCGTGCGCAGCATACCGGCCGCGCTGCCTTTTCTACTAAATACCGTCTTGAAATACCTCGCATTTACATAC
>JAATLQ010020928.1:0-56440 GCA_013421005.1 Heliconius erato x Heliconius himera | reverse complement strand
ATATATATATATATATATATATATATATATATATATATATATATATATATATATATATATATATATATATATATATATATATATATATATATATATATATATATATATATATATATAGTTTTTTAGTTGGCTTTAGCAGAGGGCGCTAGTATTAAGGCACTCCGTTCCTCACGCATTGGCCAAGTTTTTGGACTTAGCTTATTGAGTGACGGAACTCAACAATGTTTCCAGAGTAAGCCTACCCTAGCCTACTCGAGGCCAACATCGAATATACAAACGTGGCCTTACAATCAGACTGTACCACTGCGCCACTATGGGTAAAGTTAAATATATACAATATTATCGCCGTATCCCGCATAAAACAGGGTAGACAGAGGGAATCTAGTGATAAAACACTCCGTTCCCCACTTTCTGCTGAATTCTGGAGACATTGCGTGTTGAGTGGCAGGACTAAACGCTGCGATTTGCCTCGACACCAGAGCGAAGAAATGGAAATATAAATTTAAGTAAATATTTCATCGAGTAGGGATCGAACTCGCAACCAGTCGTTTTACAGTCACACTTTGTGCCCCTGCGCCACTACTGGCCTCAATATTATTTTAGATTCGATATTAACATGTTGTATTGCTAATACAAATATTATAAATAAAATGAAAGTTCAAAAAGCTTAAACTAGTTTGCATCAACGGATACAACGGCGGATATAGCGTGAAATTTATGTTTATATTAAATTAGCAAAACTCATACGATTGTAACGCTTTCGAACTAACAAGTGCTCGGTTCATTATAGCCCAAGTACGTGGCGCGTCCGGTCGAAAGTCGCGGATGCTGTGCTGCCTCCAGGAAGCTAAAACCACGTTATTATATATAATAGTATAGTGTAAGCAAGCAAGTACACTAAAATTGAGCTAAGTCTTTCATTAATATAACAACTTGGGAGATTTAAGTTGGTAATTATTATCGCGCTAGTGTGAAATGGCCGTTGAAGCTAATTTATGGGCAAATCTAATTAGTTTCAACATATTTATTATTTCAAAACGATTTGAGGTTCCGTCGATTAATATCTAAAGTTTGTATATGAACAGATGTACGTCTTTAGATTTTCATTTTACAGTAAAAGAAAACAAGGAACGGAGTGTCTTAGCACTAAGCTCCCAAGTTCGATCAGCCTGGTCTATTATATGCGGGTACTCGTAATTATTGTGATTAGCTACAAAAAAGAAAGAAAGCAGATTCACGCTTTCGCAAAGCAGGGTAGAGCGCACCTGGCATCAAGATACTCTGTTCTCTTCAAGATACTGTCTTCTGTTCCACAAAGTTTTCGAAATTTTATGACTTGAGTAGCGAAACTCAACGCCCCGTTTAGTCTATAAGAGTGAGGAAACTGAAATTATCCCTTGTTTTCCCCTTTTTTATTCCTTTCGAGTAACACAGACGAAACAGTAATGCGATATACATATCTAGGCTATATAATACATTTATATGTGAGAAACACCATTGTAACAAGCATGTGTTATTGAACGCTATTATTCCTGAATCAATTTCTACAGTATTAAATATTGCCTTTGTGGGGCAGTGAGATATTATTTAAATCGTTTTCATTTCACCGCTCTGGTAATATAAAGCGCGGCGTTGGGTTCCGCTATTAGTATATTTAATATGGTGTATTTAATGTTTCAAAATGGGATGAAAAGTGTAGAACGGAGTGTATTATCACTAGCTACTCCTTGACTATACTGCAATAGGTATATCGTAGAGGCGTACGTAATAAAATAAACACAGTGAATAAGATGTTATAATTTATTCTACAAATTTACTGATTGTTTTAACATTTTTAAAGTATTATTCCACTACTCGTCTTCTTCGTTTTCAAGTTCATGTTTTTATAAAGTTTGTTATTTTTTTGTGACTGTTTTCAAACAGTAATATTATAACAATGATTTTTAAACTCACAATATTTTAATTTATCAGTAGAATTTGGATGCGTTTTGTATTACAAGAATTTATTTTTAAACAATTTAAAATATCATTTATCTTTTACTAAATACCTAACATTTCATATGATATAAACAGGATACACTGTTTCCTCGATTTATCAGCGGGGTATTCCAAAAGATATGTATTAATATTGCTTATTATCAGTCTAATTAAAATATACATTATCATTACTTATAAAAAAGATTTATTACGGGTTTTTTTCATATATTTCAATCAAAATATTAAAAACAACACATAAAAATGATAAAGCCATCAAAAAGGTCAATAAATTCAATCATCACATCCAAAGAACGTATAATTCATACAATCCATCCAATCCAATACAATTATCACAGTATTATTGGGCAGCGAGCGTCGTCCCTAAATAAACCAGGCTGCGTGCGCATGCGCATCGTCTACAGATTACAGTGCGCTCTATTAAAAAGGTTCTTGTGCGCTTGTGCAGTCAGCTAACTTGAAAGCGAAGTTAGGAAGTGCCAGATTAAGACGGAAACCCATGGATATTTCGAGTGAAAGGGAAACCTTAAGTTTATGCATAATAATTGTTAATAGTTATTATTAATTGTATGAGTAAATAGTGGATGTACTGCTGTTTCCGGTTGTTGAGCAGGCACTTTTTCGATGTACCTGAGCTTTCAGTAAAAGTTTAGAAATATGTTAGTTCACAATCGTACTTTATTTCAAAAATATATTTAAAAAATATTTTTTTATAGTGTACGCTCAATCTTGTATACTCTGAATATAAACATAGGCAGAGAGAACTTAGAGTTTAAGCACTCCGCACTCATCACCAATTTTTCGAAAATTGTGTATTGAGTATCAGAACTCAACGCCATTTTTTTTCATCAACGCCAAAGAAATGAGAATAACTAATTCCCCCGAGTGGGATTCGAACTCACAACACTCATTACCAGTCCGACGCTGTCCCGCTCCATCTCCAAAGAAATATGCTTACTTTATTAAAAATAAAAAATATATATTATCCTCAAGTACTTATAATTTATATTTCATTATTCATTGTTTCCAATTCTATATATAACGTTGTCAAAATCGCGGTCACAAGCTAATTTAAATGATTATGTTTATTAATGTAAAACTAAACCAACTAAGCCATATTTGCGCAATAAATAATATTACTATTTGTGTATGATAAGGCCATCGTGGCGCGGTGGGACAGCATCCGCTAAAATACAATGGTTGTGGGTTCGATTCCCATTCCGGAAAATCAAAAGCTTTTATTTCTCTGCTTTGGAATGACAAAGCGAAATATAAATCTCTAAGGGAATGGTGAAAACAGAGTGCTGTGACACTAGTTTCCTTATGCCTACCCTGCTATAGGCAGATAACAGCTTGGAGCTCGATATTGTGGATTCAATATCAACCAAGATACGCATTTGGGTAAACTTAATTTGTCTCTTAACTCGAACAAAAATATATGAAATAGATAATTTTTTTTTTATTCTTATTTTTTTAAACGTAATAAAAATGTTGTCTTCTTGAAGATCTCAGATCTAGTTATTCATACTAAACTTGCTTACCATATTCCGACGCACCTGCCCACTAATCTCTTTTATAAATGTATTAAATACTTAAGCGGGTCGCTAATGACCACACTCTCGAATAGTTACAACGATAAGCTAAATATTTATAGTATAAATTAGATTGTTCATAAATATGTATGTAGGAAACGTGAATACTGTCCACATAGCGTTATGTCGAAATGTAGCTTTCCGTTACAATGTGTGTGTAATTAAATTTTGTTGTGGGACTAGCTCTTGGTCTGACTCCGCTCCCGGGGCCAGATGGGAGTATCGAAGGGTATTGTATAACAGATGCTAGTTGCCCAAGATGCAGGTCTGACTGACAGGAATAGTGGGTTACGTCGTAAACAGTAGTTCCTGAGATTTATTGTATGTTTGAGTTATTTCGCACTACAGTATTTATTCGTTCGCGCTTTTTTTTATTTAATTCTTTTTAGTAATTTTTTTTCTTAAATTTTAATAACAAAATAGTGTATACATCATAGCAAAAGTTGTTTCTTGAAATTGAGACATACAATATTAAATAATTCTGCTTATGAGGGCTAGTTCTTCTACTAATTCTCTTCAGAATTGGACGAGAGTGTTAAATGTTTTATTGTTTTGGGAAATGGAAAAGTCGCTCCAAAAGTCAATTCCAATAGTCTTTCTTCTGTCTCTTGTTTTTATTAGTTCCTGAGATTAACTCGTTCAACCAAACAGACTCTTCAGTTTTATAGTATATGTACAAAATGATTGACTTCACTCAACCAGATTTACTCGTAAGCGCGCCATTCACATGTCCCGAATTAATTATTTAAACGAACACTGAGCCGATATTTCAATTTTACTGTAAATTAAATATTCAAAGGAATGTGTCTAAAATTTTGTTTCACAGTTTTAATATGTTGCTTAATAATTATCTGTATTTTTTAATAGCTTTATACTACAAAAAAAAGATGTACACGCACTCATATACAGTGGGGCAGACAGATGGAGCGTGTGGTCCACCAAATTTCCTATGATACGTGTTGAGTGGCGAAATTGAATGCTGCGCTTTGTCTTTGTTACCAGAGCGAGGAATTAAAATTAATTTGTTCACTCGTTGGGAATCGAACCCAAAACCGTCGCATATATACTAAGACGTTGTGTCAAAGCGAATAGACACTCTATATATATCCCGGTAAGATACAATATACAGTGCAAATATACTGTAAAAATTCGACTGTTACCAGCGAGACAAGGGAGATGCTCAAGCGATTTCGAAAGTCAATGTTTTATGAAACATTCCGATATACTTTTATAGAACAGTGAAGTAGCAATGAAAGGCGCGTTGACAATATTAATATATCTACAGTAAGAGCTGAGTGATAGGGATGTTCGACCCGATCCGATATATCTGGGGTCGATTGACAAAGGTATACGATTTACTCGATTATTATATCGATACAATGGCTTTCGATCTGTTAGTGGATCGATAAATGTATCATACATGTATGTTCTTAAATTCTTCCGTTTCCTCGGTTTGATCCTCAATTAAAAAGTCGGACTATTTAAGTATTGATCAGGGAGAATAGTCGTTTGAGGGCCACTAAGCGATATATTATTTGTGAGATATAGGGATATCAGCTTATTATACCACATTATAAACGAAAGCTACTAACGCCTAGATCTAGAATAGCCATTAAAAATATTTTTTTACATACCATTGAAAGATTGGCCAATGTAAAATAAATATTTTATTCCTCTACTCAAAATAATTTTTATACTTTATACAACAATATGTTTTATTTTTATAAATATTGTATACAAAACTAGATCGATTCAAAATATTGTTTCAAATAAATAGCATCGATACAGTGTATTACGATTAAGAATATCGATACTAAGCTTCTGGATCGAACATCCCTACTGAGAGGAAAAAACATAACTGAGAATGGTGTGGTTCGAGACGGTTTCCCACGAGTCCTGAGAGCGCCCACCGCCTTAAGGAGCACATGTGCGACGATAGTATTGTATATTTTTATTAATCAAATTTTGTAACTACATATGCGACGGAGGCCGTGTGACTGTAACGACGGTTGTGGGTTCGATTTTCATTAGAGAGAATGGATGGTTCTCCTTTGTGTCTAGCTCTGACACTAACCATGAAAAGTCTTTTTACCTCAAAAACACATTAAATTGTAATAATACGTAAAGATTATAATAAAAGTTTAAGAATCGACATTGTTTCTAGAAGAATATAAAGTGCAAAGTGAAAATATTTCGACACTCAATATGGCGGCGGCCGGAAGTGGAACAGGTGATAAATTAGACTTCACATTCACTACAAAAAAATATTACTTCTAAGTTATGAAGTGAATATTTCAAAATAAAAAATAACCTTTTTTGCTCTCATTAGCCTGCATATAGCAGGATAGGCAGAGGGATCTAGTGTTAAGACACTCCGTTATTCATTTTCCCCCGAATTCCCAAGGCATTGTGCGTTGGTTTATTAAAAGAGCGAAAAAATATTAATTCCGCCGAGTGGCAATCTAACCCACTACCATCACTTACAATCACACGCTTGTGCCACTACGCCACTACGGCCTCAGATTCCTAGATAGTATGTGTAATGACTGACATTTTTTTGATATGAAATATTTTGAAAATATTAGAAGAAAACATAAAAAATTAGACGGCACTTCATTTTAGCTATTGAGTCATTTCATTTTAGCTATAAGGCGCTAATTTGCCGTTGCTCTCCACTAGAAAGGCCGTTTTGACAAAACTGCTAACTAATAAAGTATTTGTATTTTGTTATATTTGAAAGTTTAGTATTCATGTCGTCGACTATCTGATGATACGTCTTGTTGTGGGTTCAATTTCAGCTTTGGGGAGCATGAATATAATTTAGGTTTCTTCTTTTGAAGGAGAATGTCACAATTCACTTAATACATTTTAAAAGATTGGTTAGTGAAAGAAAAATAAAGTTCATCTATTAGGAGTTTCACAGCGACAATAGTAAGTTCAATTCCCATTCGTGGGTAATGATTAGGTACTCGTATATATAATTTATTTTAATTTTCTCCCTCTGGTATACGGAGCTCGGCGTTGAGTTTTGCCACTCAACCCTCACTCAAACTCACAAAATGAAATGTCTCAACACTAGGTTCACTCTACCTTTTTGTTATACGGGAAAATGTAAATGTACTGTTTTTATGAGACTATCGAATAATTATCACTACATCGACGTTTGTACTCATATTAATTGAAACATGATTTGAAATACAATTTGTTAATCGAGGCCCCTATTAGAAAATGAAATAAGTTGATTAAAACCGAGAGCAGGTGCAGGTTTGAATTAAATTTAATTATCTACATGGTATATGTATGTAAGATATAATTTAATTATAAATTAAACATTCTCTAATTACGATAAGACGAGATAATATTTATTTTTGTATGGGCTCCACTAGATCTTATTTTCATCTTTGTCGGCGTGTCATGTCTCATATACAACTGATAGCCAGCTGAGCTGTAACTATATATACAATAAGTAACATCGAAATAAAAAAATGCACTACAGGGACCTAAAGCTTATGAGTTAAAAACATAAATAAAAAGATAAAGGGATAAGTTCCTGAGATAGGCGTGCTCAATCAAACAAAATCTTTTTTTTTAATGTCACACTATATCCCACATATAGTAGGGTAGACAGAGGGAACTTTGTATTATCACATTTCCAGATATTGAAATCGAATCAACAACCATCGCTTCTACAGTCAGAAGCTGTGCCGCTGCGCCACGACGGCTTCACCTTTATAATATTAAATATAGACAAATTAGTTGTATTCCAAGTAATTTACAAAGCATGCCTTATCGACATCAAGGCTAAAGGATGTGCGACGGCACGCCGCGGACCGTTATTACATTCCTATACAACCTGTTCTTGAAACTCGCGATACTCCTGCATCGAGAAAAATGAGATAACTACTCTTGAGATACTGTATAACAGTTATTTTTATTGTAATCTATTTATAATTATTTATTTTAATATATTTTTTAAATATTCGTATATGGTAAATATAAGAATTGTTTGTTATAGAACGTGTCATCTTCAAGCGTGGAGGTTATGAGTTTTGGTTCCCGTTCGTTTCCCCGCCCTGGTAGAAAAAACGCGGCGTTTAATTGCGAAATTCATAAGCTTTAAGTGCTTCTTGTGTACGTTTTTTATACTACACACAAAAAGATTTCTTATAAAACATCTCAAAATCGACAACGTTACGTCGGCATCCGTCACGACTGTTAATATTGTGAAAGTTAAGTAACGTTTCCGCTACAGATGATTCCGTTTTAAGATTTAAAATATTTTATTATTTCAAACATTTCATTCCTATTGAAAAACGGATACGACAAAGTACAAAAAAAATCTTTTTCTCAGGGAACAGCGTGGGCTGGAGTAAAAGTTCCGAACACGTGGCCGCCCGCATGTGGGCACCGCCACTTCGAAACATATGTACTCCTCAGCCTCACTCACGGGCAACGGGAACTGTGAGATGCGTCTTGAGAACTTTTTAAATTGTTCGTTTATACCACGCCTAGAGAATGCCACTAAGAAAATTAAACTGGCCGATTTGAAGAGGTCGTCGCGCGGTATTACACGCGAACGTGGCTGTGTCCTCTCCATTAGCCGGGTAACATGTAAGGGTCAGCACCAATTGACCCAATGCAGCTGCTGCCCGAGCAAACCGCTATCAATGTGCCTTACGTATATAAATAAAGAATAATAAGTAATCTTACAGAAATTTTTGTTGAAGACAGAACTTGGCGTCTAAAGACAATTCTTGAATAAGAAACCTACTGGCGGCGCCCGCGAATTCGTTTGCGTGGACTTCAGGACTTAAAATGGGGAATCTCATTTATTCCACTTGTCTGGAATTTCTACAATTTCCATATTACAACTTTCTAAGTCGAATAGTTTTAACCAGCAGTCTAGGTGTTGTCCGTCAGTCGTTAAGTAACGATATAGATAAAATCAAATCAAAATCAGCTTCACGCTGTATCACACAGCAGAGTAGGCAGAGGGAACCTAGTGTTAAGACACTCCGTTCCCCACTTTCTGCCGAATTCTGGAGGCATTGCGCGTTGAGTGGCAGAACTCAACGCCTCGACACCAGAGCGAAGAAATGGAAATATAAATTTAAGTAAATATTTCATCTCCTCGAGTGGGGATTGAACCCACAACCAGTCGGTTTTACAGTCACACTTTGTGCCGTTGCGCCACGACCGGCCTACGATCGATATAGATATAGCCTATATAGCCTATATAGCCTTACAGCTTATTATTTCATACACTTACATTAGCCAGGTGGACTGTCACGTCTGAGGTACATAATAGTTCTGTAGGTAATTTATTTTTTAGTCCAAAGTAGAATATTTCGCTCGCGTCGAATAATGGCGCGCAATCAAACTGATATCAGTCATAGCTAATGTTAGATGTTTTTCAATACTTTTTATTGATACATTTTTTTTGTGGCGTTTTTTTTCTTCTTCTGAGTTAATGTTGGCACGGAGTGAACAGAAAGTGATTAAATATTAGATTTTTAAATTAAAACCTCTTATGGAAATAAAAATCGAATAGAAATTTGAGTTTATAGAGAAGAGCTATTTATTATTTGCTTATACATGCAGTATTGGCCCCGTGTTCAAGTGGAAATATTTAAGAGACATCGAAAACATCAACGTTATGCAATATGGCCTATAACTCTATCCAATACGAAAAAAACAATTCAAACCAGAAGTTCTCGAGATAAGCACGTTTGATCAAACCAAATTTCTCAACTTCAGAAGTCAACATACTTAAGCTAATATAAAAAGGTCTAATAAAAATCTATTACACACAAAAAACAGTAAAAAATTATATAAATATTTTCAGTATAACGCCTGGTCTGGATTAAAGCAGCGCACAATAAACGAGTACAAACAATCAGCCTCGAGATGTTATCTCAAATAATTGCCTTTATAATAATACGACGTTATTTGAAACTTAAGCATTTCATAATATAATACTAAACAGATATATTTTACAAAATTTCAATCTATATAGTGAATGTAGTAGGGTAGGATAGGAAACCTGGTGTTAATTTACTCCGTTCCTTATACATTTTAACACTGACGGACTACACAGAGCTCAACGCCGCGCTGTGTCTTGGCCGAGTGGAACTCTAACCCATAGTTTCCGTTTTACACTCATACTCTGTCTGATAGTTTAAATAGTGTTGTGCGACCCAAGTGCTGTAATCTTGATGATTGCGCGACACAAATAACTACTTAAGTAGTGCTTAAGTGAAATAACACGTAAATAACTATTATAAGCGATGTACGATGCGCGATATCCTTGAAAAGATATATCTGTGAGTACTATATTATATATTTTCTATTTGTTTCACGCTGTATCCCGCATATAGCAGGATAGAAGTGGAAATCTATTTTCGACATTCCGCCGAATTTTCGAAACATTGAAGTTGAGTTGCAGAAATCGTGTTGTTACCGGGGCGAGTTCATAAAAATATTTAATAATATACCTACTCCCTCGAGTAGGAATCGAGCCAACAACCATCGCGGTTCCATTCACACACTATGCCATGACGGCCTCTTATATTATATCTTATCTTATATTTAGTAGTAGGTATTTTTACATTACTTATGGCTATGTTCAAAATCGATCCCGCATCAACAACTGACGATTATTACGACATATACATATATACCGATGTTATAAAACTGAAGGATTTATTTGTTTGTAAGTGTTAATCTAAGGAACTACTGGTTCGAATAAAACAAATCTTTATAGTTAATATACTGAGAAAGGTATATGCTTAATTACATAACGTCAATCGTTTTGACCGACTGTACCTGCGTGAAGCGGTCCATATGACCTCGGGCACTTACACTGTGTCATGTCATGTGTCATACAATTATTTTTAATATGACCACGCGGGCGAATCCGCAGGTGCTACTCAATCAATTAAACATATTACATACATATCTATGAACGACTCAAGCCTACAGTTCATAACAGCGTGGTACTCCATTTTGCGTCACACAAAATAAATAAACTTTAGTCCGAAGCAATGAAAGCCTCGGTCTCCTTCAATTGTCCCGTGTTGACTCGAACGCCATATTGGCTGTTCTCAATCGGAACTTATTGCTGCTTATTGGTGGCACTGAAACGTACATTATAATATGTTTAAACTAAAACGATGACTAACTATGGTAATTTAGTTGATTACTTCGTCTGTCAAGATGTTGGGCGAATCAGTTGATGTTTTGTTGCGCAAGTGCTGTAGACATTAAATCTATTACAGGTTTTGAGACCATTTAGAATTGATAATTCTGAATTAAGATGAAGAATCTGAATTATGATGTATAATATTTACGTTTCAAATACATATGTAGAACCATACATAGCTTAACGTAATATTTTTGTATCGCCAATTTATGAACTCCAAAAAAATTATTATTCTTGAAATGTTAAATTTAATTTATTTTTAAGAAGAGCTTTCGGCTACTGACATTTAAAATTAAAAAAAAAAAAAACTAGATTATTTTTTAAATAAGTAACCTAATAACACTATTATATCAAGGGAATAGAAGCAATATGTATAGTATAAGCTATAGATCGCGACTTCTTATATTTATGGAAAGAAAAATTGCTTAGTATCGGCCGGAGATAGAACAGACCGTCTGTGATGGAAACAGCCTCAATATCCGTCTTTCAGATAACTATAGCTGTATAGAAAATTTTACTTATTTAGTTCAATCGGGAAATAAAAACACCATTTCGTGCCCACCGGGAGGTTCTCAAACATCTTACATGCCCAGTATAATTGATACCGTGGTTCTCGAAGATTAATCGAAGTCTCCTGCTACCTCCCTCATGAAGCTCTCCAGCTGCATATATGTTTTTACCATTCTTAAAGTAATATCAGATCACTCAAGAATAATTTTTAAAAGGAGATGAGTAAACACGTCTAATACTACGCGAATAAATGGAATATCGACACTATAACTATAACTTATTATAGATTTGAGTACGTATCCACTAAAATAAACGTTGTGTGCATTGAAATCTATTTGAAACTGTCTTCTTTTTATAGCAGGTTTACCTATGGAATATATTATTTTAAAAATAGTTCTGAAGTAAAAATATACTTATATAAAACTAGATCTTACTTGTGGCTTCACCCCTGTGGTCACGTTGTGGACAGTTTAAGTGCTTGAGGTGGCCCTGACCGCAGGTATGGTGGGGTGAATAGAGACAATTGACGAGAGAAAATGTTTTTTTTTTTATTGAGGAAGTTTTATGATGTTTATTTTGTTAATTTTTACTTAATATAAATAATTAAAATATAGGTAAAAATTTTAAAAATCTAAAAACAGTATTAGTATAAGTAAATTAGTAAAGAGTATAGATGTAGAGAGTATAATATAAGTCAATATTGACCTTTTATATAAAAAAAATGTCAATTTCGATAGTCAAAATAATTTCAGATAATGAATAAGTAAGATATGTGTGCGCGAATTAACGTATGTATTTAAAAATAGTAAGTACTACCTAGAGGCCATCTTGAAGCGAGGCAGGCGAGCGTGACACCGCGGCGGCGCTGAGGCCGCGACGACCAACCTAACAAACTAATACATTCACATCAATTTGTATTATTTTTAAGCTAAATTTACTAGTATACTGTACTATTGTATATATATTTTTGCGGTTTTACGCTGTATCCCGTAAAGGCAGAAGGAAACTTGCGTAAACACTCCTTTACCTTCTTTAGGGCCAACTTTCTTTAATTTTTAATGTTATAATTCATTTTTAATATTTGTCAATTATGCATTAGGTGACAATATAATAATATATTAACGTCGAGCTGGTCTGATGATGGAGCCAGGACCTGGATGATGGAACTCTTCAGAGATTACCAGTAAACCATTTGAGTTTAGGTTTAAATAATTTATAGCTTCGAGCACATTCTATAGAAGTTGGTGTAGAAATCGATTTTTTTTAAACTATACATTATATATATATCGATTTTATTTTTGTCACGTAAGATGATTTATTCCAAATGTTTACAGATTTAAGATACATTATATTCGATAGTAGTAGTAGACACTATTGAGGAGAGTAAGTACATGAGAAGTTTATAATTCACTCATTTAAATAACAATTGAGATAAGATCATTCCTTTTAAAATAGAATACTATATTTATACATACTTCTAATGTCTGTACTATAAAAGCTATTGAAAATAATATGAACACATTCGTAAAGTGATCCTTTTAAGTAACTAAAAATGTTACTTACTTCAACTACTACAAGAAGCTTCAGGGCATATCTCGCATGGCCGAGCAAGCCAAGAAAACTTAGTGTCAAAACACTACACACCGCCCGAATTCGAGATATTGCATAGTGAGTATACAATAGCGGGTTAATGAAAATTACAACATTTTAACATAATGATTCCCTCGAGTGACGATCGAACCCACAACCATCGTTAAAATTACACACTGTAAACGACAGCCTCTAAATATAATGCTAATGTATTAATAATTTTAATAATTGTAATATATCTGTATGATAGCACATGTACTCGGTATTACAGAGACACGTGCGTCCCCTAGAGCGCGGTTTTTTCGCATTCCCCCACTATGTTTAGTGTTCATAATATTTGTTGTTTGGCGTTACGCAGGGAACGAAGTGTCTTAACACTACGTTCATTGTAACTGCTGAATGCGGGATACAGCGTGAAAAAAACTCGATCAATAAAATTCAAGCATATATTAAGCAAGTAAGTGTTTAAATTCTCATCAATCTATGCCATGCCCTCAGAAACTTTAACTAATTTAAATTAAATTGCTATTAATTATAACGAATTTAAGGACAGTTAAAAGTTAATAGTATACTATGAGAGACGTTAAAGTTATTATATATTACGATTGAAATGTTCTAGTGCGTGGATATTCATATAATAATTTTGTAAAGCTAAATTTATTTAAGGTTATTTTAAGTTTCAACGACTTAAACAAATATAAATAAGTTGACCGCAAGGCGTCGTCGATTGTGTCATCGTTAGTTAGAGTTAACTAATGAAATAACTGTTTTGTTAAATGTGACCGGTTAGTTTTCCTGTAAAATGTGTAAAATTGAAATTAACTTCATATTTTTTATTGTTTTGTGGTTAATAGTAGGTAAAAATACTTAGATAGCTATTATAAAAGAATATGTATCTACTATTAAAAATATGAATATGTACTATTATATTATTATAATATGTACTATTAAAAATATATGTTTATACGACATTGCATAAAAATACAAGATTATAAAAAAAAATGTCCTAGTGTCCACCAATCTGTCGAAACCCACAACTATCGCGGTCACAGTAAGAGGCTGCACCGATGCACCAAGAAGTCTTCTTTTTATTGTGTTAGCTATCGATCATATATTAAAGGCCATGGCGCCGTGGCGCAGTGGCAGTAAATGCGGCGTTTTTGGGTTCGATTCCCACTCGGAGGAGTTAATTATTTTCATAATCTAGCTCTTGTGATAAAGCAAAGCATGGAAGGTGCCTTAACACTACGCCCCGCTTATCCTACTCTATAAATGGGATACAGCGGGAAGCTAATTTTATTTTGTTATTAATCATGCAAAAAAATACAAAATATCTTATAATTATGCACCAAAATTGACAACAATTTATATAATTTTTCTTTAATTAATTTAATGGATTCTATAAATTATCATCATCTCGTCGAATATTGGTCATGGCATTCTGTGAGTGTACCTCGAAACACGCCAAGTTGAATTAATATCGACGTATTGTTTAAATAAATTAAATTAAAATTAAATCAGCTTCACGCTGTATCCCGCACACAGCAGGGTAGGCAGAGGGAACCTACTATAAAGACACTCTATTCCCCACTTAAGCAGCATCTATTTAAACTTTGAATACTATCTTTCATACTATCACAGTTCCTTCTTCGTGAAGCTTACAAAAATAACAATTAAAATTTATTTTTTAATTTTTATTAATTATGGAATTTTATTTTTATTATTTCATTAAATATGGAAAAGCATTTGTTTATGTCCCTTAAATAATTATTAATATTTCAAAGTAATTTAATAAGAGTAGATAAAAATATATGTACATTTTTTTTATATTTATATGCTGATAGACTGCTAGTGTTTTATTATAATTTAACCACATTTTTATTTAATCTATTTACGATACGGCACTGCATATGACTAAATCGAAATTAGTAAAATACGACCATCGTGGCCCAGTAGGACGTCTTATTGTAAACAATGGCTATGGATTCAATTTCCACGCGTGGGATTGAATTATTTCATTTCCCAGATACGTCTTAAGTTTCGCCACTCAATACAATGTTAAAGAGCAGAGCAGCTATTAAAGAGTCTCAGGAAAGCTGAGAACGAGAGTGTCTTAACACTAGGTTCTGCGCTATTGCGGGACTATTTTTTTCAATATTTCATAGTACACATACTATTATTATTCTTAAGACGTGCTCTCGTACCTAAGTGCGGGCTCGTTTGGGCACCGAGGACGTCACAGTCGGCTGGCGCGGCGTCACGCCCTGACGAGCCTCGTCTTAGACCCTCCGCGCCCAATACTCACTAATTTACTTATTTATTGGCTAATATGTTATTATATGTATATTTTTCTTAGCTTCTCACTGTATTCCGCTTATGGCAGGGTAGGCAGAGGGAACCCAGTGTTGGACATTCCGTTCCTCACTTTCCGCCGAATGTTCGAGAAATTGCATGTTGAATTGGGGAACTCAACGCCACGCCTCGTCTTGGTAGCAGAGCGAAGAAGTTAAAATATTTAATTATTCATTCCCCGGTGTGGGGATTCAACCCACAGCTATTGGTCTCGTTTATAGTCACATGCCTTGTGCCACTGCGCTCCAACGGCCTCACACCGTATGTTGCCCACTGTACCTTCCCAAGTAAGTATCAACAACATTATCTCACATACATTAGGGCACGTAGAGAATCTAGACACAAACATTTCCATAATGTCATGTCATGTAATTTAGTGTCCAGACACTATGTTCACCATCAACACACACCACGTGGTAACTTAAGTGAACCGGCAGTTCAAATATTTTGTCAGCTGAAGGTCACCACGAAGCGGTTTCGTTCCGTCATCGCCTTCTGCTATAACGATATTAATTGTACGTAGTATGTACCGGAGCCCGCCCCGCCGCGCCGCGCTACGTCTTATCAATTTAGGTATTTTTATTGTTTCATACTTCGCTTCGGAGCGAATTCCATTGTTTACGGCTTTGGGTGTGCGCTCGTTCTTTTGTGTATACCTCAAGAACGTTGGAGGCTGTTTTTAAGGCATATTAAATGGATTTCTATTTGTTTTTGTTTCAATAATTAGGTGCAATCTATTTATTGGTTTTTTAGCTAGACGCTGTATGCCACATATAGTAGGGATGAAACACAGTTGCGATATTGTGTCGAGTGGCGGTACTTAACGCCGCGCTTTACCAGAGCTATGAAATAGAAAGTGGAAATAAAACCTACGACCTGTCACGTTTACAGTCGCACGCTGTTACCCCGGCACCACGAGTGGCCTTTCAGGACATTTGAGTGATAACCGTATATAAACGCCGCAACAAAGAATATGGCATTATTAAACAATGTTTAAAAGTAAACAATAAACTCTTACAAGTACGGCGCTAAGCGGAGTGGCGCCGGCGCGGCCGCGGTTCCGTATCAACGATTTATTCAGTTCATATTTGTGGTAACCATCATTTTGGTACAGTGTGGATTTTAACAATGGGTAAAATATTAATGCTGTTTCCGAGGGCACAGGTTCGACTCCCACTACGTTTCTTTTTTCTAGTCTTTTTCAAATAATTCTTTTTTTAGTGTTTGAATTATACTTAAAATATATACATGTTATAAATTCATAATATTACATAATTATATGAGACGCTTGTGGCGTATTAGGATGGCGTCTGTTTGTAACCACGACGATTGAAGGTTTGATTCCGTTTGATCACTATAGTAGGATGACAGCATTAGGTATCCTGTGTCTGGCCTGCTATATGCGAGAGAAGCCTTGAAGCTCAAAAAATTTTATTTAGTTTAATAATACAGTTTTTTGCTACCATGCTCCACATGAAAAATGACTTTTAAATGTTTACAATTATTTAGGCTTATCAGTAATCGAACGGAATACGGAACCGTTCATGGATATAATAATAATAACATCAACCTCACCTCAAGAGGTTATCACTTGCTCATTGGATCAAGAACCGGATGCAGGAGTCAGTTATTGAACTATTATTATATCTATAATAAATTGATTTTTCTGTCAGAACTCTAAACACGACGATTGTGGGTTCGATTCTTACTCGGGGGAATAAGTTACTTTCATTTCATCGCTCTGGTAATGATATGACAAAGATTTCAAAACGCGACAAAAACAAAGAGATTCAAAACGCGCGTGAGGGGAACAGTGTATTAACACTAGGTTCACTCGACGTGCCCTGCTATATGTGGGATATAGCTTGAAGCTATTAAAAATGCTTAATATTTTTTATAAATGTTAGGTTTATGGTCAATAAGACCACTTTTATATTTTTCTTTATCATATATGCTTATATTGTATGGTTATTTACACTTTGCTTACATTACATCAGCATCTCACGTTTACAGCTTATTCCATTTTCGTAATTATTTAATCCTAAATATAAAATTTGGTTGAAAATAATATTTATCATCTTTTATTTAGATGAAAAAATTTATAATTTGATGAAATAAATTAATTAGATTTTAGATAAAAAAAAAGTAATAAAGTATTGACACACATAAAAACAAATAAATAGCTTTACGCTGTATCCCACACACAGCAGGGAAAGCAGAGGGAACATAGTGTTAAGACACTCCGTTCCCCACTTTCTGGCGAACTCTGAAGGCATTGTTGAGTGGCAGAACTCATCGCCGCCAAAAAACAAAAATAACTAAAATAAAGCAATTCTTGTAGACTGAAAAAAATATTAAGTATATCTATATTATGGTCACCTCCGTACCATTCTCACTACACTCACATGTAGCTGCGCACACGCACGCTACCAATATAATGACTGACAAGACGTTTACTATTAAAAGGACTTTTTGTATGTTAAACAATAAATGCTTAAAACATATGTTAAGTATTAGCCATTTTAAATATTATTACATTTATGTTTTCTTTGTTATAATTGTAAAAACAACATGGCCAATATTACTCATGGAAATTACAATTAAAGATTTAAACTTTTTTTCAGCTTCACGCTGTGTCCCGCATATAGTTGACAAAAGGAATTATGTATCAAGACACTCTGTACTTCGGGTTCCGTCTAATTTTTGATATATTGCTTGTTAAATGGCGGAACTCAATCTATATCCTAACCAGGACTCTATCTATCTCCTTGGGATCGAACCCACAACCGTTACTTTTACAGGACGCTGTCACGTTTTATTGAAGTTATAAGACAACTTTAAGCCAATTAATAAATATAATAAAAACAGTTTCATTTTATTAAAAAAAAGTATGTTAAATAAATAAGACATTTAAATTATTGTTTTTGTATGTACAAATGAGTAATCCGCCATAAATTTGGCCAACTTCAGTACTAAGTTTCTTTTGTTTATTATATATTACAAATCATCTGTTCGCATTAAAAGTAATGAGATAATCCTTATAGCAGATGTTGATGCTGAGATAGAGACGCTCTTGTGATACATCTGTACTAGTCTACATTAATATTATAAAGCTGAAGATTGTGTTTGGTTGGACGAGCTTATCTCAAGAACTGGTTCGAATTATATCATTTATAGGTTATATTTTTTATAGATCCACGTTGCATCATGTATATAGGAGGGTACACCTAGTATTAAGACACTCAGTTCCCATTAAGACAATTTAGTTTCCCAGTTACCACAGAATTCTCAAGGTGCGTGCATTGCATGTTGAGTGGCGGAATTCAACGCCGCGCATAAGCTGTATTATATCGCGTTGATCGTTTAAATGTAAAACTAACAATTAGAATGTATCTATCATACATAACTCTCAGTTATTTCAATATACAAACATAAAAAAATAAATAAAAACTATTGAACATTTTATTTAAATACGCTTCTTGTGTAGTCTTCGAAGTAATTCTCAATAAATGAATGTTAACAAGCAAAATCCTACCGAGAAGTTCGAAGAGGACTCAAAGGACTTCCACGTTGGACTTTCTGTGTAGCTTTACGGTCAGTTTCCGATGTGAATAGGAATAAAAATTTAACTGGTAGAAATTAATGAGTACTAAGTTGTTAAAAGATTTAATTATTAAAAATATTAATAATATATTAGAGTGTAATACATTTTTCTTTAGTTAAGTGCTGCGTTGAGTTTCGCTGTTCAACGCTAGCCTTTAGCCTGGTTTGATGGAAGGAATATAATGTTAGGTTCCCTCTGCCTTTCGCATGAAGGGTAGACAGAAGGAACCGGTTGTTAAGGCACTTCGCTGATCAGTTTTCGTCCAAATTTCCAGACACTACCCGTATAGTGGCGAAATTCAAATCCACTTAGTGCTGTTAATAAATCTAATTCATTCCCCCGAGCGAGAATCGAACCACTACAAATAATAATTTGGTCAATAACACAAATTTTATTCATCAATGACACAAATCACAAGGACTGCCCTCCATTTTTAAAGTTATTTTCTATTTTAATAAAGAACAAAAGTTGCGGCTTTGTTTTACGCGCACTATTGTTATTAGAATTATTTCTGGGAACGTATTGTTCTCGAGAGACGCTGGCTCCTCAATGTGGCCGTCACGTGAAATTTAATTTTGTATTACCACCCGTACTATATGAGTGACTAGAAGAGCTTAAGCAATCGAACTGATATCTGATTTTATTTTTTTACGCTGTATCCCTAGTGGTATAACGAAAAAAAGGCGCGCCCAGTGCTACGGTCTCTGCATACCTCTTTCGCCTCGTACACTGATCAACCTCTTCGTTCATGCCCTCCATGTACGAAGCCCTCCATGGTGGATACTCCAGCCTCTTACTTAACCTTTTTCCAGTATCATCAATATTGAGTTTTCAAAGGTCAATCGAGGTATTCCCTTGCCTCTATTACCACTCACTCTTCCTATTAATTTATAATATTATAAAGGTGGAACTTCGTGAGAGAAAAGATCTAGGTACAACTTTACAATAATAAACGTATATAGCTTATACATCGAAATCATACAAAGGCTACAATTTATGACAATTTTTAAATATTTTGTATAATTAAGCTACTATATAACTATATGCTTAAGCGGTTGAAGTCGCATTTGAGTCGCTAGTGCCTCATAACTTTTTTAATCTTTCGTCACTCATTCTCTCGACGTGTCCGAACCCCCTGAGCACGTTCTTCTTCTTCATTCTCACTGTGACTTCCTCAATCATAACTACCTGCCATTCTACGTATTTCATAATTGCCAATTCTGTTAGTTAAACTGACTCCACATATCTCCAAACCCAATATATTTAAAGGAAAAGTGAAATTATTAAGTTTATAGCAATATTGCAATCACTAACTACAGGACGTTCGCCCACAGATCGTGGACACAAACCCGATACTGGATTAATTAATACAAGCATTATACCGGTTTTGTGGTTGATCTAATCAAATATAGAGTAACGGAAACAGTGCAATATATAATTTGATAAATAATTATACTCTATTTATTATTATATTTAATTGGTTCTACCTTTTATTTTTATATTTTATTCAAATTATAAAGCTGTTCAGTTTGTTGTATTGAACGTGCTAATCTCGGGAACTATTGATTGAGATTGAAAAAATATTTTCATATTGGATAAACCATTGAAAGTGGAAGGCTCATTTTATAAACGAGTGAAACTGTAAGTAAAGGCTAGTATTTTTTTTCAGCTTCACAATATATCCCGCTCACAGCAAGGTAGGCAGAGGAAACCTAGTGTTAAGACACTCCATTCCCCACTTTCTGCCGAATTCTGGAGGTATTGTGTGTTGAGTGGCAGAGCTCAACGCCGCACTTTGCTTCGATACCAGAGCGACGAAATGGAAATATAAATTTAAGAAAATATTTCATCTCCTCGAGTGGGGATGGAACCCACAACCAGCCGGTTTTACAGTTACACTTTGTGCCCCTGCGCCACGACTGGCCCCTAAAGGCTAGTATAAAATAAGAATAATTAGTTAAAAGCTACTTTGCAATCTTTTTGAGCTGGCGATGGTAGCTTTATGTCGTATGTAGCTTTATTTAGTAGAGGATTCAAAAATTTTTGCTGAAGTCTATTCCAATGAAGAATTTTAAAATTGAATTACCAAAATAATTAGAAGGGAAAGCGCGTGAGCTTGTTCATTTTGTTTTGTCATTAGTTTACAAGTAAACTTGCAGTGAGAATTTAAATTATTATAACGTTATTAACTATAGTTAATGTTAATGTTATTAACTATTACTATAATAGTAGATAGTTTATCGTGACCATATTCTTTACAATTTAAATGTTGTTATGTTCACTAATTTTCTTGTTTTGTTCGGAAAGCTCCGAAAGTTTATAAGTCCTAAAGAGATTAAATGAGAAATTTGGCAAAAAGACGTGGTGTTGAGTACCACCCCTCAACACGCAATTTTTTAATTCTGCGGAAAGTAGAACGAAGTGTATTAACTCTAGTTTCTATCTAACCTGCTATATGCAAGATACAGCGTAAAGCTGGGAAAAAAAAAACAAAAATCTAATTCTTAAATAAGAGATCCAAAAGGTTCTTTATTCTGAATTCAATTTCTAATGCAGTTTGACACAGATTGATGTATATTTATACATACATATATATCGTAAAATGTCTCTATTTATATTGTGTGAACACATTGTTTTGGGTGTAATTAGCGACTGAATTTCGGTGTATTGTGCGACTGCTATGTGAAATTTATAATGCAGATTTGATTTACCAAAAGTACGGAAAGTGTAAAATCAATATTAAATTAAGCTGACTTCAAGTATAGATAGTATTCTAACTGAGTTTATTTATTATTATGTTCCTTCCAGAAATGAATGTGTGCAAGCCCACATGGGTTTGCACACATTCATTTTTAGAAGGAACGTTCAGCTTGAGACATCCCAATCATCGCACCAAAATGTCATTCAATCCCTACAAAATCATATATCAATATATATAGCTATCAAAAACTTAACGCGGTTGTGGATTCAATTCCCACTTGAGGGAATGAAGTATTTAATATTTTCATACCTAGCTTTGTCGTAATCAGGCAAAGGCGCGGCGTTGAGCTCTGCCCCTTAACATGCAATGCCTTAAGAATTCAGCGGAAAGTGAATAACCAAAGTGTCCGAATGGAGAACTAGGTTGCGGGTTGGCTGAAAGAAACCTCTTTTGAAGATATGTCCACCTTCGTTAACCTAACTTCTGTAACTTTATTTTCTTTATTTATTATATTTCAGGTACAATAAATAATATATATAAATATATATCATAGACCAACAACGAGCCGTGGAAAGGCAACTGACTCATAGAGTCCGACCGTACAGGCCTAATTAGTCCGACCCTGGGTTAGGTGACGCTGGGATCCGAGGAATTTAAAATTACACCTTGGTTTAATTGCAGCGTATTGTGGCGCGACTCATCAGTGTTGGCTGTAAATAATTACAAAAAAGCAGCTTCACGCTCTTTCCCGCACCAAGGTGGTGTGAGGGAATCTAATATTAAGACACCCACCCAATCTCAAAAACATTGCATGTAGAGATGCTGAGCTTTATCCGCCTCGTCTAACAATTTGGCGGAATGAAAATAAATTAAATGATTATATTCCAATTCCTTCAAGTGGTAATCGAACTTATAACTATAGTATTTACAATCAGATCCTGTCCTACTACGCTACTCTAGCGTCAGAATAATTAGTGATCATCAGTATGCTATTCGCTTTATACGTGGTAGAGTGGCGGTCTGGACGCGACCTTTAGTGGGCATTGTTCTGCTGTGACTATTGTTTAACAAATTCTATCTAATAATAAAAATATTCAAAAATACAAAAAAATCAAACTGACTGTAAATACGGTGGCTGTGGGTTCGATTCCCACTCGGGGGAATTAATTATTTTTATTTCCTCACTCCAATGACAAAACAAGTTGAAGCTGGTGCTTACCTTGCTTAATACGAGATAAATCGTGAAGTTTATCTAATTATTCTATAATATTGAGCTTTTCTTCAAGAAACGCCTGCTGTAATATAGCACCCAGCACCCAGTAGGGTCACATATAACTTTATCTTGATTCCAACAAGATATAGTCTTGACCCGAAGGCCATTTTAATCCAAAGGTCTTTGTTGATGTTTGAACATTTTATTCTTGTGCAAGCACAGTGCCTGCTTCAAGGGCGGGTTAGGCTTAACAAGCGAGGTACGCGATGCTATCAGCCTGGGAACATTTGCTGGACCAATCGAGAGAACGCTGCTACTACTAATTACTCGCTTATATTCATATTTCTTATTGTAATTATATTTAAATAAGGTTTAATTGTTGTTATTTTAATTTTATTTATTTATTTATTTAGAGTTGTAAAAGGTGAGGCCGTCGGCGCAAAGGTGTGGGTTCGATACCTATTCAAGGGGAAGAATTATTATTTCTTATTATTTTCATTTCTTCGTTCTGGTACCCAGGCAAAATCCCGACGTTTGGTTGGTGTGATAATGGACCTGGATATTGGAACTATTCACAGGTTTCTAATAAACCAATCGAGTTTAGCCTCATATAATTTTATAGCTCTTTAATTTAGATACTAATGTCTAATTTAAAATAATTTATAGATAATAGCAATAATATCTCAGAGAATACTAATATAATTTGCGTTAGTGGCGCGTCTGACAGCCTCTGCACCACGGAGGTGACAGGTTCAAGCCGTACGATTTGACTTACGTGCTATGACAGTAAGCCATTATCGTTGCGGTTTCTACTATAAACGCAATTTAGGTTACCAAGTTTGAGAATAGAGGTGTAATTTAATGTATTGTATATAATATTATTAATATATTATAGGCACATATAAATAGTTCTCTTTTAATTTTTATGTCATTATTTACAATAAAATAAATTACCTCTTTCTGCGGGACACAGTTACACGCTGTATCCCGCATATAGCAGGGTAGGCAAAGGGAACCTAATGTAAGGTCATCCCGCTGCCCATTTTCCGCTGAATTTTTCGAGGCTTTTTGCCTTATGCCAGAGCAAAGAAATAAAAATATTAATAAATAATAATTAATTCCCGTAATGTAATACGTACATGCCTACAAGCGATTTCGCCACGCCTTTAGCTTAATGTTTGTCGAAAGTAAATATTGTAACGTATTTTATGTGAATACGAAGATAATAATCGTATTTCACAATCATATATTATTTCGAGTATATAAAGGCCCATAGTCATGGATAGTGGTGGTTGGACACACGATGGTCGTGGGTTCGATTCCACCAAAGATCAAAGCCCTAGTCTTAACATTGATTCTCTTAGAAAAAAAAATCGATACTTCTAAACTTAATATTATTAAGAGAAATAGTTTGTTGGGTTGAACGTGCTAATCTCAGAAACTATTGCTTCGAATTGAATAAATATTTTTGTATTGAAAAGTTCATGCGTCGAAGTGGGTTATATTCTTATTACATCACAGTAGGACTAAGAGAAGTGAAAAAATGCTTTTAAAAAGGAGGGAGCTTGTGCTTCCTTTCCTTGTGTGTAAATATGTATCTATTAGAACACTGACACTACTCAGTTTATTGGAATACTCAATCCATTGAATAATTGTGAATTTCAAACGGGCGAAGACACGGGCGCGTCCCTAGTATATTATAATATCCAAATTCGAGAAAACTTTTTAAATTATTTTCAAGGCGCAGGTTTCGTTTCCTTTGATTTTTAATAAGTTTCTAAATATTTATCTCTTTTTAGTGTGGGAAAAATATTTTGAAATTATGTTAATATACTAGCTTCCCTTGCTTACTTAATTTTATAGATCCAAACGTGGTTTTTCCCGCTTAAACTTATAATAATATTATAGCTAAATTATACAAAATCTTTAATAATTGCAGCCTATGTGTTATTCTGGTGTATAAGCTATATTACTGTAAAGTTTCATCAAAATGCGTTCAGTCGTTTTTGTGCTAAAATAGAACAAACATCCATCCTCATAAACTTATATATTTATAACATTATTATTAATATTAGTAAGATTATCTTACAAATATAAGACAAAATATTAAAAAATCATTATTCATAGAATACATAAAGCTAAAAACAAAATTATAAAAAAATATATTAATTGAAATACGCAAAATTCGCAGCAGCTCAAATTTCGCTCGGCGATCAAGATTATAGATAAATTTAATTAAAGTAAGTAATAGTATTGAAAGTTTATTTACTTGAGGCTGTCGTGGCGCAGTGGGACTACGTTAGACTGCAAACGTGATAACAATATCTGTTATCATTTCTTCGCTCTGTTAGACATAACTCGGTGTTGAGCTTCGCCACTCAATACGCAAGCTCTCAGAAGTGGGAAGGAAGGTGGGCTACGGAGTACCTACCCTGCTATGCGGGAAAATAAACGTTAACGTCTAAATTTCCATGCCTAATATTGAATCTTCAGCTTCACACTGTATCCCGCACACAGCAGGGCAGGCAGAGGGAACCTAGTGTGTTAAGACACTCCGTTCCCCACTTTCTGCCGAATTCTGGAGGCATTGCGTGTTGAGTGGCAGAACTCAACGCCGCGCTTGTCCTCTACACCAGAGCGAAGAAATGGAAATATAAATTTAAGTAAATATTTCATCTCCTCGAGTGGGGATTGAACCCACAACCAGTCGGTTTGACAGTCACACCTTGTGCCCCTGTGCCACGACTGGCCTCATATTCAATCTTGCACATTTACATATATTATGTATGCACTTATGTATTGTACATATTTTTAGACCATAACAGGTTTTATTCTGGAGGATTTAAAAGGAAGTGAGTATCTATTTTAATGTATGTAGAATATTATTATGTGCTTCTCACTCTCTCTACTCCTCTTTGACTCGTTTGTTCTTCACCAGTCTCTAGTCGTCGCTCGCAATTTCATTTTCGTTGACTTTTAATACGTAAAATGAAAATAATATCTTTCACCGTTTCGTTAGGTATTTCAAGAAATCCTGTCTTAGTGAGAAGCACTAAGATAGGGTTTCTTGAAATTTTTCCCTAACCTATATCCCTGTCAAATTTCAACTTCCTCAAGTCCAGTAGTTTTGTCTGTACGTTTTCATTTTGGTTTTAGTAATAGAAGATTTTTTATATATGTATACCGAGACAACTTAATAAAATATATATATTTATATTTTAAAAATACATTTTTTTGCCGTAAAATGTAAGTTTTTTACCCAAAAAAAAATAATACACGTGCACAAGTCATTGAGATCCGAACAAGTTGATAAAATTATATTATATAATTTGCTTTTATCACTTCAATAGTTCTTAGAAGAGTTGTTTACTCTATAAGTCATAGAGTATGTATATTATATAGCAGGAAAATATACTTGCATATTGTGTCAAGTGTATTTTATACCATTTTAATCTATACTTCTATACTAATGTAATAAAGCTGAAGAGTTTGTTTGGTTGGACGCGCACATCTCAGAAACTACTAATTTTAAGATAATTTTTGTGTTGAATAGTCCAATTATCGACGAAGTCTATTTTTCTATATTAGATAGATCACTGTACCCGCTGTCACGGTTACTCCGTTAGTATATGTCATATACAACTCTTATTAATTTCTATTTGAAAACGCGGGCGAAGCCGCAAATAAAAGCTAGTTAAACGGAAAATAAATAGTATTCGAACAATGCTGAATGCGATGACTCACAAAATGAACACTTTCGTGAAAATAAAAAATATTATCATTCTTGTAACAAATATTTGGAATTGAGTTTCGTTAGTGGTTATTGTTTTTTTTTTTTTAATTTTACTTTTTATGTACCTACCCAAGTTCTTTTATACTTTTACTGCGGCTTCACGCTCGTAATCAAATGGTCATAACTAAACAGTTGTTTTATGACCATGTATGACACATTCAAAGTGGCCGAGGCAACATTGACCTTATATACAGTGGGTTATGAATAAATTCTTTCCATTTCCCGTTCAGATATATGAAAATGCAGCGTAGAGCCTCGTCACCCAACACTTTGCCCCAAATTAGAGAAAACTGAGAACGGAGTGTCTTAACACTAGGTTCTCTCTGCTTACTAATATATGCGGGATACGGTGTGAAGCTAAGTAAATAATTAGTTCAATAACGATATCACGCGTTCAACATTGCTGAAGTACTTAAAGTAATAACACTGATAGCCGTGATGACTGACTGACTGTAGTGACGTCATCAGATTGGTCACTATCAAAAAGCAATAGAACAAAAACAAGTCTATGTAGAAACAATTACATTCAATTTGTTTGATGTGTGGTAGTGGAGTGGTGGGGCTTAGATTGAAGTCTCTGCACTGGGACAAATGGGAGAAAAACGGTGATAGGAGGGATTTAACACTAACCTAGTGTCAGTCTTTCTCTGGTACTTGCGGGATACAGCGTGAAGATAAAAAATGTGTAATAATAGTATTGCCTTGGAATTGCACGTTTTCTAGACGTCAGCCGACAGTAGCAAAAAACAAGACGTGCAGGTATGAATATAATATACCTTTTTATCTCCCTCGCCTTAAGGACAATATTATATTAATATAAAAAACGAATGAAATTTATTAAAAGTTTCTTAAAAAAAAATCGAGTGAATTAATAGTAATTTTTGCGTAAAAATTTTAAATTACTTTGCTAGACCTGGGTCTATGTAGGACTATCAACAATGCATTTCTAGAACGTATTACGAAGGCAGTACTAGGAGAATCATGAGAACTTGGTTAGATGAGCTCGGACTGTGGCGGTATCCCCTTAAAACTAAAAATGCGACCCAAGGGTTGCAATTTCCTCCGCTGCTCTAAGCTCCTCATCCTGCAACGGAAGGCGAGGGAACCTATTAATACCTGGCTAAGTAGTTTCTTCTTTCTCTCTTCTTCTAACTGATAATATTTCCAGATAGATAATTCATTTACAACTATTTTCAATTTAAACTAGTACAAACTTTTTAATATGGGCTCAATAATTACAAAAAATGCAAAAACCTTAGAAATTAAAAATATTATACTAAGTCGGGAAAATAAAACTGATTTAAGTATGTATGTTCGTCTCTTTAATCCATTGGGATCAAATTTATAACTATCACATATATAATTAAAGAATGCCACTGCGCCACAACGGTGCTAATTAATTAAATGAACCAGTTATGTATATACCCAATTATATTATCATACTAATATTATAAATGTCAATGTGATCTGTTTGTTACACTTTCACGCCAAAACTACTCAACTTATTATCATAAAACTTTGTACACATATTCTTAGAGATATTAGAAAAGATATAGGATACATTTTATTACAAAAAAATATGATGTTTGGACTGTAATATAAAAATAAGTTGAAGCGGGCGGCGCCACGTCTGAATCTCTAGTATTGTATATTCTTTAATATATATTTATAGTTGTATAATATTGCACTTCTGTACAGTATGCGATAGACTTCATTTGTCACTCCGACTTGTCCACACGCTTTGTTCTGTTATCATCGCGGCTTATCTATAGGCGTGTTGTCAGTTACCTAGATTACACCAACACTACCACTGGCACTACGGTACTGCGTATTAAGGTACTTTAATAACATTGAAACACATCTGTCCATTTTGTGTTAGCAAATAAGTGAAATAGCACACTGGATGATGTGTGACCATAGTTATATAATCATACTTAAATGTGGTCTCACTAGCTTTTACCAGCATCATCGACTGCGTGGTGGCGTGGTCACAAAGTTGTGTATGTTAGTAAGTACCCGAGGTTACTCTTTTCAGCGGTTTCCATTATAATGATCAAAATGATGTAATGTTAATTCCACGATTAATGAAATATCCGAACCAGTAGTTTCTGAGATTAGCGCGAACAAACAAACTAAAGAGTCCATTGAAAAGCGTATAGCACTTTACCTTCAGGTACATTAGAAGATGGTCTGTTTTTATTTGTTTGAACGGTGGACAACTTTTAACAGTTGCAACTTTTGGGTACATAGTTTCATCTAGTAAGACCTAAATTTTTAAATTATATTACATAACTCTGTTTTTGGAGTATAGGTTTTCTATTTTTAGATTTTTAATGTACTCAAAGTCCAATAATTCATTTCCCCGAAAGAGAGAGAGAGAATCCAACTTAAGACCAGTGTGTTGAAAGCCAAACGTTCTCATTTATTTTTATTTAATAAATTCAAACTTTACAACCCAACAAATTGATTTCGCATTAAAAAAAAAGTCCCTTACTCTATTCAAATCGCACAAAAACGTCGAACACTTGCAACCGGGATGCACTGTGCCCGGGGCCGGGGGAGTCTACAATTTTTTTTACGTGGGTACTCGTGTTAGCTTCCGTTTCATTGAGATCCCGGAAGTAAGTCGAGAGCTATACATTTTTTTTATTTATATTATAAAAGAGACATGTTGGGCACTCCGTAAAACCGGTTTTGTGTAAAAAACTCAGTATATTATATTAATTTGCGACTATCCCGCTAAGATCATGCATCCGCTGTATGACGAGAACGTTTCATTTATTTTTTTTGATTTTTTCCCACATTTAGTGCAAGGCAGGTAGGATGAATGAACCTAATGTTGACATTCTGTTCCTCACTTTTCGGCAAATTTTACATCACAGCCATGATTCATATACCAGAGCAGAGAAATGAAAATAATAATTATTTTTTGTTTCTCTAAGTGGAAATCGAACCGTTAACAACCGTCGCGTTCACAGCCAGACGCCGTCCCACTGCGTCACAACGGGTGCAACATGACATAAAATATGTCACAACAAGTTTCTACAACATTTGAAGTTTTTGGAGCGGCGTGGAGTGGATAAATACGGTGGTTATGGGTTCGATTCCCACTCGGAGGTTTTTCATTCAATGCAAATAGCAATACCTCTACAATTTGGTGGAAAGTGGGGGGCGGAAGTAGGAAATTAATGGGAAGGTTCCCTCTGCCTACCTACTTTACTACGTGCGGTATACATCATGAAACTGAAAATAAAAGCATCTACAAATCATACGAGTAGATACAAACGAAGAAATCAATTACTATAGTTCCAGTGGTTGGAGGGAGTTAGTTGGTAGTTGGTCGCGTCTAGTTTTTCTCGATTTCTCTTCCGTCCCTGGCGTATACTGTGTTAGTGTTTGTTCGAGAGGAAATCTTCGGATAACTCGTTTGATACTTAATCGCGATGCTAACGGGATGCTGTAAGTATAGGTACGTCGTACATCGATGTTGTCGATAGAAACTAGCTATAGTTCATTTGCTCTACTAAAAAGACTTGGGAGCTTCATGTTTTTTCTGGGACGGCTGCGTAGGCAGAGGCTTTTTTTAGTTTTAAACAGCATAAAGCTATAGAAGCGTAGGCTGAGGGAGCTTGGGAACCTAGTTAAAAGATATTCCGTGTCGATTAGGACACTGTCGTCCTCCACTTTCTGCCGTATTCCGGAGACATGTCTGGTTTTTTTTTTAATTATACAATATCTATAGGTCGTTTATCTCACCTCTCAATCCTCCCCTCCCTCCCTCTAGTAGCTCCCACAGCTATCACAAACGGATGTCTCTTATCAAGACACTATTTGCTATCGAAGCTCCTATTATAAAATTTTAGTATGATAAAATAATTATAATTAGGTACTTACAAGATGGTCGGCATAGTTCTTTGATATGAATGTTTATGTTGAATTGGCAACTCTCAAATATGTATATACTAAAGAATGCAGAAGGATTATTATAACTCATAATTAGACTGAGTGTCATCCGCTTCATCCCGGGGTACCTGCCAGAGGGAACCTAGTGTTAAGGCACTCCGTTTACTTTCCGTCGAATCTTCGAGGCATAGCCTGTTAAGTGGCGGAATGCCGCGCTTTTGCCTTGGTACCAGAGCAAAAATATGAAAATATTAATAAATAATAATTTATTCCCCCGAGTGAGAATCGAACCCACAACCATATTAGTGAGTCCAAAAGTCCAAATCCTAACAAACACTGATATATAAATTATAGAACTTTTAACTTATTACACAAGTTAAACAGATTACAGTCGTCAAGCAAAAACGGATCAATGAAAACAGCGTTTAGACTCACTCAATGATGTAGGCACTAATAAGGCTTAAATGTACCTATTTTGAGCCATTTTAAACGCTATGCTAGACTGCTATCAAAGCACGGCGCTAAGTTTCGCCAAGTAACGCGCAATATCTTGAAAATTGGTTGAAAGTGGGAACAGGAGCCTTAAACTCTAGCACTAGGTTCCCTCTGCCTACCTTGCTATATGCGGGGTACGATATGAGTTGTTGTAAGTAAGTACCTATTTAAAATGTATAATTTCGATTTTTTTATTCCAAATCATAGACGTATGAAGGTGCCATATTAGAAGATTAGGTTTTTTTTCCAAAAATGTGTATATATTTTTACTAAAACTATAATAAACTTTCTTATACTACAACTCAAATAATCCAAATTATTTCTTATTTAATTTCTAAGATATTGTGTGTTGAATGGCGGAACTCAACGCCGCGCTTTATCTATCAGTGGGAGGAAATGAATATAATTTTATCGTCACAAGCATCGCGTATAACAAAAAGTATCAGATGATGTCTCATTATATAACTTCAAATATTAAAAATGTTAATTAATTATTATTAAGTAGGAAAACAAAATATTTAATAATAATATTATTTGGTATTGTATTAAAAATAATTAATTTGGGCCTCGACCGTCCTCGTCGTTGGCCAAACCAAATGAAGTGAATTTGAACAGTCGAAACATGAATAATTTTATTTGTAAATAAAATTTTACGTACATATACACAAATTTTATTTTTAATATAATAAATATATAAGATTGTTATATTTTAGGATTTTTTTTTCCTTTACACTGTTTCTTGCACGCAGCAGGGTAGGCGGTTGAAACGTAGTGTTAATACACTCTGTTTTCCAATTTGCGAAGTCTGGAGGCATTGCGTATTGAGTGACACCAGAGCGAAGTAATGAAAATATTTAATATTTCCCCAAATAGGAGTCTTTGATCTCTTATGACAATTTGGACAACGTTAGTGGGTTGGACCCCAATTGGGGAGGGGATTTTTTTCAACTTTCCCTATCCTGGTGCGTGATAAAGCGTGAAATTCTTTGTAAATATAACATGTAACGTGAATTAGTCCATATATATATGTATATGGATAACTCCGTAAGCTCCGTCCCGTCGAGCTTTGTATGCACTCAAATACGCAATGTTTCGAAAAGCTTAACTTCGATGGGTTTTTACTTGATGAAACATTCATATATCTATTTAGTGTAAAGTAATATTAAAACTGTATACTTCCTTTGTGTCCTTTGATTTTCGCTTTATTTTTTTTTGTTTTTGGCTTAATTTTAGATATAATTAAATGTTTTTGTGTAAAGTGATACTGTGCTTATATAAAAGTTAGTTGTATATAGTAGGGTATGCAGAGGGAACCTAAGATAGTGTCTCCTATGCACTGCTTTAGTTTCGAAACACTGCTGTCGAGAGGCGGAGCTGAACCCCGCGCTTCGAACTCAACCGTCGCGTTTACAATTAGACGATATGTCGTTGTGCCACGACAGCCTCGATGTACTTATAAAATTCCATAAGGAGATAAAAAATACAGAATATCTTTGAAAATAATCACCAAGTAACAAATACCGACGTGCCCTAAAAAAATATTCACATAAAACTATTTAATAAAATTCTCATAAGTTTTTGATACGATAACTTAAAGGAAACAGACCACATATGTACATATAATACTGAAATTGCATGAAATTTCAATATAGAAATGGTGTCGATTATTTTATAGAACCTTCCTTGAACAAAAAAGTTAGAAACTAGTAACAATATATATGTATACGATATACTGCACTTCATAAAACTATTTTTTGCAGCTTCACGCTGTATCCCGCACACAGCAGCGAAAACTTAGTGCTAAGTTACTCCGTTCCCAGTAAGGCACTTCCGTTCCCACTTTCCAGCGAATTAATCAGGGAGGATTTGTGTGTTGAGGAGCGGAACTCAACGCCGCGTTTTGCCTCGCTACCAAAGCGAGAAATTTATTGAGGCTGGAGAAGATGTAGAAAGTAGCCGTGCATTGCTATCTCATATGTTTGTGCTTAACAATGAAGCTATAGGAACCTATACTGCAGAAAGAGGCAGCGACTGTGCAAAAATTATATTTTTAAATTACTTAAACGATACTTAAAATCTTTAATAAATATGTTATTTTGTTAATTTGATCTAAATTCTAAATTTATGAAACTATGTATACAAAAAAGTGTTAAAGTAGCAAGAAATTAAATATGGGACATAAAGATTTAGTAACTTCGTAATAGGTTTTGCATACGATAACTTAAAAGAAAGTAAACAACAGTGTTTTATGATTATAATTAATTACAATTCTAATTAAAAAACAATGATTATTCTCTTTTTTCTCTTTTCTCTATATATCGTTCTCTTTCGCATACAAACATACTCACACACACGAACATTCATCCACATTTATATTTTAAAGTCGAACAGTGACATAATCTATGCATTACTTTGTCTAAGACGTTGTAAAGCATTCTTCGGACTCTACCAACAATACACATTTGTCTTTTTTGTATAGAAAAAGTGGCGCGTTGACAAAAAATATATAAAGAATATTAATAAATTAAAGATTCCTCCAAAATATCCGATTTCTTCAACTAAAAGACAGGTTTCGGACAAGAAATATGAGATCAAGATGCGAACAAAAACGATTTTTTGTATGCAATTATAATTTTTTCACGGTTTGCTATCAATACATGGGATTGATTACAGAACTGACTTAGTATAACTAAGTATATGCTCATGTTTATGTTGAAATATTTGTGTACAGACAATGTAGAAACAGTAAGGCTTTTAGGGGATAAAAGGCAATGTGACTGACCTCGTTCCTGGAACTCGGCGTTTGTGAATGCCGCCAACAGCAGCGTCAGCAGTGGTAATTTCATGATTCCGGGCACAGCACTTCAACGGCACATGCTAGCGACGACACGACAGCGACACGACACGACACGGCGAAACGACGACGTCACGACTACGACACGACAACACTAAACGACACGCGGCACACGCGTCTGCCCCCCGCGAGCGCTACGACGATAGAGTACCGGCGCGTACGCACCGCTCCGCTCCCACCACAGAATATATATTGCAGATACGTCAACTGACCTAAGTAATGTATGATACTATTATAAACATTATATTGAGATTTAAAAAATTATAAATACTAGAGAACCCGTTGGCGCGTTATACAATAATACGCGTTGCCATAGCACCGTGTATGTCACTTTATAAATATAAAAGTATAAATATTACCAAATGTATAGTAATATGTTATGTTTTATTTATCGATTTAATGTAGTTTATGAACATTATTTTTAAAAAATATTAGCGTTTTGCACTTCTCTTACGTATAAACTATAAGTGTGTCATCTTTTTCCGTCCGCGCAATTTTCATAAAAAGGGTTCCAAGTTTTTTATTCACATATTAAGATATACATAAAATGTGAAAAATTCACTTATTTTTCATGAACACTTAAGTGTACATTTAAAATATATAAAATAACACTATTATATTTTTTCACTTTTTAATATAAATTTCGTCTTCGTTCGATTTGCGTATGTGGTAAAGTTTTATAACATAAGAAATAGTTACCAAAACGAAACGAAAATAAGCTTAGGAAAATTCTAAAACAAGTGCATGCAGATTAATATTTTCTCATTTAAACTGTAAACATTACTTATAATAGTATTAATAATATTTATTTTAACCTAAAAAAATAATTAAAAAAACAAATAAATTTAAAGAAAAAGTTAGAAAATAGATATCGTAATCGGTCAGACGTACTTCAGAGTGGCCGTACAAGGTATTGCGCTCGGTCCTGGCTGCACATAGACTGCGTGCCGCGGTGCATCGCCGCCAGCTCATAGATACAGCTACATATGTATACATCCCAAACGCTGAAATCTATCTATTAGAAATACGCTGTTGATAGTATTTGTTTTATATATACTTAACTTTTTGATATAAGATTGAATAAAATATATAAATTTTAGCAACTGTTAGCGGGTAAACCATAATAACCAAAAAACTAGATAAAAATATACAGAATAGTCGTCTTTTATCAGTATTAAATTTATGTAAGTACCGTTGCTAATGAAATTATTACATTCTGTATGCAATCTATTACGGAAATTCAATGGAATTAAACCTAGGTATTTAAAATTAATTTATAGAGTTGGTATCTGCCAATAAATGAACTTATAAATTTTGATGTTTGATGAAACAAAAAATGCTCGTGTGCAAACGCATATAATATTTTTTTAGCTTCACGCTGTTTCCTTCACATAGCAGGATAGGCGTAGCCTGAAGCGGATCTCAATGCCCCGCTTCGTTTCGTTAACAGAGCGAGGGAAGGAAAATATTATTATATATTTCGTTCTTCTGATTTTGAACCCACATCCGTCACTATCTACATTCGTCGTCGTGTGCCACGAGGTATAACTAGTAAATTATAATTAAGTATAACTAATAATCATAAGTTTATTAGTCAATATCATATTTAATGGGATTATTAATGTGCATATCGTTAGCTGAAGCAATACTCTATTTACTCCTTAAAAACGAAGCGTCAAGAAAAACATCTATAATAATTAAATAATATGTATTTTTAAAATTTATTAATCTGTAATTTATTATTTAAAACAAATAAAAAGTAATAAAAATGTTAACCAAAAAAATGTACACATAACACACTTACAATATTGTTGTAGGCACAGAACTAATAAAAACAAAAAATCATTTCTACACATTATTCATTGACAGCACAGTAGCGGTTTCTAAGGCATCGTCGACTCTCGCGCAGGTAAGCCTTCGTCGCGGGGGGATCGAGGGGTAGGAGGAGTAAGGGTACGGAGGGGTAACGCAAAGGGAGGAGGGGGGAGGTTAAGGGTACGGGGGTGGTACGGAACTCTGAGGACCTGATTTTTATATTTTCTTTCTTACTTCTTTCGCTTTCAATAGCGAGATTCTGTTAAATTAGGACATTGCTTATTTAAGCCTGGAAAAGTAAAAAAGATATTAAAAATATTAAAACCGCAAACGAAACAAAATTAAAACGGCAAATGAAGGATAAAGCTTCTGGATCAGATGGCATTATCAACAAAGTTCTTATCAAAAACATGAAACTACTTGTACTTATACTTACATCGACGGACGGGTACGAAAGGGGGAGGAGAGGGGAGGGGGATGCACTTGCACCGTCGGGATGAAAGGACTCATTCAATCCTCTTCTAAGCGTATAGTATACAATAGATTCGGTGTACACGTGTTATTGCATTTCTGTGTTTTTATAAGTTTGGATCTACCTATATAATATTAGAAGAGGTTGATTGAATTTAATTTTTGTACATAATTTAGTTTTATATCAGGCTTGCTGTTACTTTAATGACAAATGTTTAATATTAGTTCTCTACTTCGCCGTCAACTCTGTTCGCGTAGATACTATAAAACAATAATAGAGCGAGAAAATAAAAAAAATTCATTGCCACGACTGGGAATAGAAACCACAAGTATCGTGGTTACAAAAACATACTCTACCACTGCGTCATGGCGGCCTCGATGATGGAGATGAATCGCTGGGGACCTAATTATCTGTGAAAGCCTTGCCACATTGGTTTACCGTAGACCTCTCTCCTCGATTTGCTTGCTATACTACATTTATCATGGAGAGTATTCTGGAGAATTGTTTGACCTGTTACCTGCCGCCGAATTATCTAACACCATAGTATGTAACAAGCTAAAACACATTCACACCAGCTGGATACGTGGCACTCCACTACTGTGTGGTTTAGTAGGGACTTCCTTCCACGCGCCACGCAACTGTGGCGGCAATAGTCTACCTTATTTAGCCTTATTTTATTTAGCGGTATTGTTTCCAGGTCGATACGACTTGAGTACCTTCAAAATCTATGTCCATCTCCACCTCTGGTGTTACACGGGGTCGTGGGCGTGGAAGGTAGACGGTGATCAGTTACCGTGAGGTGACCCGTGCGCTTGTTTGCCTCGTCTTTTTCCATAAAAAAAAATATTTATGTTCAAAACATGAGACCTTCTTAGAACATATTCAATTGAGAAATACGTAAATAGTTGCATTGAAATTTGTATATCGCTGCTATTACACAAGTTGTTAACACCTCTATTTAAAACAGTGGTTCCCAACCAGTGGTCCGCGGACCACCAGTGGTCCGCAGAAGCCTTAATATGGTCCGCGAACGATTTTAATTTTATGACTGGGGATGGTGAGGCGAAGTTTTTGTTTAATTATCACAGTTAATTTTTATTATATCTATATGCATAGTGGTCCCTGATACCAAGAATGATATAAAAGTGGTCCTTGATCGGAAAAGGTTGGTAGATTTAAAAGGTCATTTATATCTTATAATACGTAAACGATTTTTGTCAAATTTAGTACATTGGAAGATAAAAATACATTTAGAAAATCTATTTTATTGTTTCTTCCTAAGGTTCAGTACCTTTTAAGGAAAAAAGGAACCCTTATAAAATCACTTTGTTATCCGTCCGTCCGTCTGTATGTCAAGAGCCTTTATCTCAGGCACACTTGGAGATATCGAGTTGAAATTCAAATCATATATTCAGATCTACGGTCCTATGATTTCCAGAAAAAATATCTACATTAACGAAAATAAGAATATAACCGTTTATGTCGCAAAAAACGCGTATTTCGACACTATAAAGGGAATCAAAATTAATAGGGTACTTCCGGTTGATTTAGAATTATGAAATTTGGTTGCTAGCATCTAGTACGTAGTACTAGTTCAGTAAAATTATACAATTGTGGTTGAATCCTAAAAAATAATAATCTTAAAAGGGATGCAAAATTTGACATTAACCCTTAAAGGCTATAGGGGTGCTAAAACACCCAAGTAGATTTGGTTTTTAGCCGCTACACTCTTTAATTATTGTCACAGCCCTTAAAACTTTTGTGTCTCCTCCTAAATTGTGTAGCCCTTGAACGCGAGAGAAGAGCGGTCGTTCTCACGCGCAATTTTAACCACACACTTCTCTCCTGGGTGTATCGACACCCATAATAGTCATAGTGCCCTATTGATAAACAACGTAAGTGTTTACCTTTCATATGATTTTTATTGAATTACGCATTATGGAAAATGGAAATTAAGCATGCGTAATGGGGATTGTTTTGTGGGGAATTCAGAATACTCTCCATGATAAATTCAGTTTGGATTATGTGTCCGCTATAGGATAAGATATTTATCAAGATTTTTTAATCGTCAACATTTTGGAGATCTCCAAAGTGTTGACGATTAAGAATAACTTCTGTCATCTCTACGAGAACTCTATATATTTTTTTAATATATAATTTATTAAAGTTAGCCAGGTTAAGGGCAACATATTGTACTAAACAGAAATAAATACTTTGGTTTGTATTTGGATTTCATTTTGTTATGAAAAAGAAAACATTGTGGCCCCTTCTTGTATAGTGAGCTGTTCAAGTCATATTTTCAAATTTTATTTTTTCCGAGTTTTCTATAAAAATATATACAAATAACAACATATACTTTCTACCACCTGGGACCTACACATAAAATCATTGAACCCACCGTACCAGACGGGAAAATTCAATATATCAGCTGATTCAGCCGAAATTCAGGGCAGTACGCGAAGCAATGAAGAAATCGTTGGCGGTAGTTTGATATAATAATTATGTCAACTGACAGACGGATACCACCTTAGTCTACCACATAGTTGCAGTAGTCCGTGGTCACACACGGTGACCACGGACTACTGCAAGTGTTCGAAACGTCAGATTTCCAAAAACCTATAATCTTAAATATACACGATTAATCCGATTAAAATACTTTCATTTAATATGTGTAATAATAGTCAAAGAACTAAATAATTATTAATTTCATTACTTTGAAAAATAAGGTGTTTTGACTCCCATTATAGGCTTATCTAATACATTATAGCTCTTAAGGGTTAAAGCCGCTAGTATATCTGAATTTCAGAAAAGCTCGAGTCCTCCAATTTTGTACGGAACCCTCGGTAGGAGAGTTCGATCTGCTTGTCTGTTTCTTTGTTTTTTTTAGCTTCACGCTGTATCCCACATATGGCAGGGGTGGCAATAGGAACCTAGTATTAAAAGACATCATTCCCTATGCACCGCCGTTTTTTGTGACTGGTATTCAGTGTTGGAAACCAACGCCGCGCTTTGAGGTTATTTTGATGTTATTTTTAGTGTTTTATTGTTGTTTTGTTGTTGGCGAATCCAAGCAATGCTAAATACTTTTTTCCTTTTACTTATACACATTACTATTTTACAAATTCTATCATTAGATCTTCTTATTGTATTAACGATTATTTAAAACCGCGGCGTGGCGCAGAGACAGCGTCTGCTATTAAATTAGACGGTCGTGATTTCGATTCCCACTCTGAGGAATTAAATATTTTACTACTTAACTCAACACGCAACGTCTCGAAAATAGGCGGTGTGTTGGGGACGCAGTGTCTAGACACAAGGTTCCCTCTGCCTACATGCGTGATCAATATGAAGATAAAAAATATACTATATCTAGTGTTAGCAAATTCGTGTAAAAGAGGGTAGATGCAGGTGAAAAAGACTATTAAAGCAATAATATTGTGTCAATTGGGACAGTTGCTACTTGCTTATAGGCAACGGCCCTTGCTGGAAGGGAACTCGTGTGAAGTATTGTTACTGGGTGATACATATCTCTTTCCGAATAATTTAGAAACATATAGACAATATGTGTTTTTATGTTCCTTATATTATACTTCCGATCCTTCGATCCTTCTAACACTAGATAATTTTTTTCGTGTCGTGAACACGTTTGAATAAATAGAAGGAATATAAAGTAGACGTTGAACTTTCAACTTATTTATATATAATTAGCAATGGGGAAAAGAATATATTACAAATTATTTCCTCACGATTCGTTCCCATAACCATTTTGAAAACAAATTCAGCCTGTCAACTTACCGCATAACAGGGTAAGTAGAGGGAACCTAGTGCTACGACACTCAGTCCTTCACTTCTCGCAGAATTTGAGACATTGCGTGTTGAGTGGCGGAGAGAACTCAACGCTGTACTTTGTCTACCAGAGCGTAGAAAATGAAAATAAATCTACTTTGTCTCTACATATATGTTAATAATATCGTCCTTATATAGTGTTATCACTTGCTAATTGCTATAACATGATCCGAGTCCGGACCCGCTCTCAATAGAGCCTGTTAATTAAGCCACTCAAGCTAACATCGTAGTACGATTAAAGATTTTCTGAAAGCTCGAACGATTTAATTATATCCAATTGTCACTCGATATTATGATTCTGATAACTTGAAGTTGAAAAAAAAATTTATATATATAAATTATATGATTTTCGTTCAGCCTGTTTAAATTTAGGTGCGGTGTTAGGTTCCACTAACACCGCACTACACCAAGAAGCTGATAAAGTAACTGTTGACTTCATCATATTTGATAGTATGAAATACTATTCACAGATCAGACAGTCCTTTTAGTATAGACAATGTCAAATTTATTAGTCGACACAATTAAAAGAAATAGCCATTTATGCTTCCACATAAATAGTCATCAAATAAAAATATATTTGTAACATTATCTCTTTTTACCGTACAACCTCCTTCGTAATTATGTTCTCCATACACTGGCGAAGCGAGTAGTGCCATGGACCACCATAATCAAGGAACTGAAAAGAACAGAAATATTTAAGATTTTGACACATTGACGGACGACTAAGCTAAGTAAGCGCGACGGGTGTGAGTTCGCTTCCCATTCGGGGTGATGATATAATTAATATTTTCATTTCATTGCTCTGGTTTTATCTGGTAATATTTAATACCTCTACAATTCGGAGGAAAGTACCCACTTTCCGGACTTTTTTGGTTACCCAACCAAAGTAACTTATTAGGAACGGCGTGTCTTAATACTCTCAGATTCTCTCTGCCTACTTTGCTATTTGTGAGATACAGCATGAAGCTAAAAAATAGAGTACTTTAATTGAATATTCAACAAAATTTAAGAAATCAGTTAACAGCTGAACGCTCTATTAATAAAAAAAATACGTAGTTAAATTCACTAACAAGTTTCAAGCGCCTGTAGAGATAAAAAAGCAATGAAACTATAATAACGTAATTGCCAACATACTTTGCAAAGCTTCCAATTTATTTCTAAATTAAATTAATTATTTATTTTAATAAATGTAAAACGAAACGTAAATTTCCTCTGCCTAGCCTGCTATATGCGGGATACAGCGTGCTAAAATTCAGCTCGAGAATTCCGCCACCGGCGCGACGTCAATATGACAGACGCTCGTTTTATACGAGAGTGATATTGAGTGCACTGCTACTCGATTACTATTGAGTTAGGTCTTTTCGATATCTATCTATATACTTATATAAATAATGTAGCTTATAGCCTGAATGATTGTGAGTTCGACTCTCACTCAGGGAAACGAAATTTTGATATTTTTTTTTTTTTTGCACTGGTAACAGAGCAAAGCGCAGCGTTGAGCTCCGCCACTCAACACACAATGCCTCAAGAATTCGGCGGAAAGTGGGAAACGGAAGTGTTTTAAGCTTGAGTATTTTTAAGTGTTTTAACACTGCCTTTTTACATGCGTTTTAACACGCGGAATATGTGTGAAGCTTAAATAATTATAATAGATGAAGCAAAAGCTTTGGAGTATGAAATTTGGCTTATTTATAGAATACGTAGAGAACGAGTACTCTAAATACTACAAATAAATTAAATAAGGCTTACACACACTACCATATTAGGTTGAACAATATTAAGCGCTTGCATAAAGTGACATGTACGTTGCTATGGGAACGCGTTTTGTGCGCGTCTATTGGGTCTCTACTATTCAATTATTCGAGAGAGATCGAGATAAATTTGTATCTGATATTGGATTTGGGAGTGATGGAGAAAGGGGTTACTGGAAAGAGAGAGTATCTTTTTTTGATTATTTGCCTTTATTTTTGTTTATAAAATTCTGGAGTGGCCTCTTAATTGGATACGGAACATCTCCCGTCCAAATCACTACGCCCATGGCCACACTTTTATTGCGATTTCTAGACATTTTAAATAAAACTCTTTAAACGAAATTAGGAGTTTCAATACACTTTATACTTAACAAACCCTAGTACCCTATTAGTACTGAAATATTTTTTGATTAATAATATAATAATAATTAATTAATATAATAATTTATTTTTTTGATTTCCGTGATAAATCTGACAATGATTTTACGTAATGGACTATGTTATTCTGTATTAATTGACATTTAGACAGCTATTTGTGAAAATAAGCTTTTGAAGGTATAAATAAATAAATGTTTTTTTAGTGACGTACATCATCTAAATGAAACTTATATTTTTTACTAACGTGACGTTAAATACCATCACTCAACACGTGTTGCTCCCAAAGTTGGTCACGGAGAACGGAGTGTCTTAACACTTACTAACTTTTGCCTACCACCCTATACGCGGAAAAGACCGTGAAGCTATATAATTTTAAATTAAAATTAAAATTAGCTTCACGCTGTATCCCGCACACAGCAGGGTAGGCAGAGGGAACCTAGTGTTAAGACACTCCGTTCCCCACTTTCTGCCGAATTCTGGAGGCATTGCGTGTTGAGGGGCAGAACTCAACGCCGCGCTTAACCTCGACACCAGAGCGAAGAAAATGGAAATATAAATTTAAGTAAATATTTCATCTCCTCGAGTGGGAATCGAACCCAGAACCAGTCGGTTTTGCAGTCACATCTCGTGCCGCTGCGCCACGACCGGCCTCAATAATACAATATAATTTTGACACATAAAATTGATTCGGATTACAAATACCTGATTGTATAATTTCTTTATATCTTTACTATTATTAACAAGTACTTATTAGACCCACGTGGCACAGTATACGGAGCAGTTTCACGCCGTATCCCGCTTTATATGCGTGAAAACAAAACGAAATGCCAAAATGATAGTAATTTCACTTATCTATTCATATCATACCAATGTAATTAGCAAACATTTGCATTAAATCCTTTCCATTTCATTTAAAACCCGCCCTGTGTCACACTAGACAGTAGGTACAGCGAGCCCTAGTAGGTATAATATACATATGTTTTAATTATTTTCGTTGGCGGAGTTTCAATTTGATACAAAAATGATTGCGAACCACTCCGTGTAAAACATATCTGGCGATAATAATCGATTGAAACGATGGCTGTTTTTTACATGTACACGTAGACGTGAGGCTTTTTGTTCTCATATTTGTGAATACGGATGCGCTAATACCTGAATAATTGTGTGCTTATTTTGAGTAGCATAAGCATTTTTAGAATATAAATATTTAAATATTTTAGCTTTTCGTTGTATCCCACGTTATCCTTTTCCCGACCCATGAGGTGAGATCGAGATATTGCATGTTGGGTGCCAGTACTCTATGCTTTATTTTGTCTTGCCAGCGAGGAGAAATGATAATAATGTATTCCCCTTCACGGAGTTCGAAGCCCACCACGCTATACGATACGAACTACTACGCTATGATGGCCTTTTAAAGTTGACGTTATGAGGTTGTTCGTGTGTTCCAACTGGTACCAAGCTTTATATTTATAATACAAGTATATAGGTAGCTGTTACTCTGGCCCGGTAGCACAAAGTGCAGCGTTAACAGAACAAATAAAATATACGAAAATGACGTTAAAGGCAGCCGGTGTCTACGAGTATATCACTTATTACTTAGCATTTACATGTTTACCGAAATTCAACGCCGTAATTTTGAGTGATACAGTACCTAGAGTGTTGAATGGTGGAGCTCAACACCGCGGTTCATCCACTTAAAAATATATCCGTAATATGAAAAGATTCAGAAACATGAATCTTGCATACTAAATTATATTTTAAAACAAAATCCTTTAACCATTAAAAGTTACCAGCGGGCTTCATAAATAATTTTTCGCCTTTCACTCCCAGACGTGCTAGCCCGTTCGCCTGGAAATACTTATGTTAAAGTCTCTAAACTTAAGATTCAACTCAAAACTTTTGAATCTGTTCTTTTCTTATCTAACTAACCCACGGACTGTGAGTACTTTGAAATCAAAATTATATTATTAATGCTATGTCTTAAGTATATTAGATGAATATATATTTTTTCCTTATTTAACTTCGCGCAAATAGCGGGGTAGGCAGAGGGAACCTGGTAACCTAGTGGTAAAATATTTCGTTCTCATTAAAACGATAAGTTATGAGTCATATCATGAGACTCTTTGAGCACATGATCGACCTCAGGCTCCGCTGAGAGTGTACTATCTCTGAGTCTCAATATGGATTTCAGCTTGGATCGGGCATTACGGATGCCATTTTCATCCTTAGAACTTTGATTGAGGCGTACAGGGAAAAAGGGGAGTCTCTGCATGTGGACTTTTTAGAATAGCAGAAGGCCTTTCACTGTGTGTCTGGTTAGTGTATCTGGTGTCAATTGTGATCCAAAGGGATCCCTGAGATCCCATCCCTATATTGAGATTATCAGAGACATATACCATGATTTCGCTTCTATGGTTAGGACTGTTGTTGTGGTGACAGTACAGTAAGGGTTCACCAGGGCCCGTTAATTAGTCTGTTCTTATTGAGGAGAACCGACTGATGCTGAAGCGTAAAGTGAATCTCTGGTAGGGTAAGCTTAAGAACGATGGTTTCACCACCGAATTATTTTTAATGGGCAATTAAAAATAATGTATCCCATATATAACAGAGTAAGCAAGAAGAAGCTAGTGCAATGGGAGTGGAATGGGGGATGGAAGCGGAAATTTGAAAAATTCTCCCTTCAGAGACGATTAAAATTAAATCCAATTTTCGAGCTATTGACTTTTACAACGACATCGAGTGGAAAGAAAAGAGGGTACTTTGTCCTTGAAAAATTTGGAAGCTCTATGTGGTTGCTTGTGAGGATGCCGACAGCGGTAAAGGCGTCCCCTGCGGGACACGAACCTCGGCTTGCAACCGTCGAGCGGACTGGAAGCTGCGCCACGATGACCTCAACTATTAAATAGCCTAAAATCATATTTTAGTTTTAAATGAATAATATTAAAATATTAAAATTTACACAATTGTAGATACATGATACAAGCCCTATAGTCAACCGTTCATCAAGATATCTAGATACCCCGTTCTCCATTTAACGACCGAATTTGAGACATTGCATGTTAAGTGGCAAAACTTACCGCCGCGCTATGTTATACATAAATAATTCAAAACACATACTAGAATAGTCAATAAGTATGATCACCAAATATTATAACAATACAGAGGCGAAATATTGTTTTTTTTTGGTTTGTCACAGTACATGAAATGAAACAATTTTATTATTGAATCGATATAAATGTTTTTGAATTTATTTCTCTATTTCTTTTATTTTTGAACGTGCTAGGTCATGTGGAGTCACAAGCTATCCTGTACACAAATATTATAAAACTAAGAAATTTGTTTGGTTATTGGCTAATCTCAGGAACTTTACCGGTTTGACTTGAAAAAATCTTTTTCTGTTGGATAGTAGTGATATATATACAACTTTTAGAAATTTCTAAATTACCACTGGAGTGAAGCTATAAAAAATATTTATAATGTGATAAGTTTCTTCTTAACCAGCATCAGAACGAGGAACGTAGATAAACAAATTTCTGATTTTTACCGCCCGCATGTAGCAGGTTAGGCAGAGGGAACCTAGTTAAGATAAACTAAATTTGAATCTTAGATTGTGTATTATGTGCACCTCAAAGCTTAGTCTTGTTGCCAGAGCGAGGAACTTAACAATAACTCATTCCCCCCAATTGAAATCGACCCCACGACCGTCACGCTTACATTCAGACGCTGTGACGCTGTACCACGACACCCTCTAAAAATATTTCCTCTCGTTATCTGATATACAATGTCCGCAATGTTGGGACACACTGACGCTTGTACCCACTACTCTGCCTTCGACGACTACAAACAACTAAGTTGTGTGAAATGTCCTCTACATTTCATACAACCTAGAGCTCTCTGGACAGTCGTAAACGGTGTCAACGACTAGTCTAGGACATAATAACTCAAGGAGTCTAACCCAAGTAGATTAAAATCATCTCGTTTTCTAGTCAAGCTCCATTTAATCTAGCGAGATGTTGGAAAATATATTGTGCATTTTTTTATGTACATCTGACAGTATATCTATGTATGTATAATACATACAGTGTGTAAAAGTAATTAATAAAGTAATAACTTAATATACACAAAAGATATTTTTTTTGTCATATCCTATTATAATATTTGGGTAGAGTCATATTTTTTCTCATATAACAATCTCAAAAATTAGATGGAAAGAAGAGAACGGAGTGTCTCGACACTAGAGCCGTCTTATATACTCCGCTATTTGCTTTTTTATATACAACTCCAAGTAGAATTTACCGAGTACAAATACTATAACAGTATTTGTAATATGCCATACTGTGCTTCACTATGGTAAAGATGAATTCAATTTGAATTTGGAATATTCAATGATTCCATTTGGCTTTGGGCATGTGCGTTAATTAATTTAAACTATGAATATATACAAAATTATTCAATAGATTCTTAACAGTCAACAAGAGATAATGAAATATTTAACGAGCCAAAGTACGGCGTTGAGTTCCATCGCTTACGTAATGCCCGGGAACTCGAAGGAAAGTGGGGAACAGAAGAGTGTTAATGGAAAAGAAGTGTCTTAACTGTAAGTTGCGAGTCTGTCCATGTGACTGTTTTGTAATACATAAAGTATTGAAAAACTATTTTTTAGCTTAGAAACTTTTCTATATAGTATCTACGTCTTAATTAGGTAATAAATCATGTATAGAATTTGAAAATATAAGTGAGCCATAAATAGAATATGCCGACCCTTAAATTTTAAATAGATATGTTGACCCTGACAGGTGTCTGACCCAGCGCTATCAGGTATCATTAATTCAGTGCTTCGGGCCTCTCTATTTTGGCGGGTCGAATAGTTTTAGACTGTAAACGCGATGGTCGTGGGTTCAATTCTCACACTTAAGAATAATTATATATAAAACATTGTCATTTCTTCGATCTTTGGAGATGGTGCGGCGTTTAGCTCCATCAACCAACACGCAATGTCTATATATTTATATCGACCAATTACACAATACCGCGTTCATAATAAATTTTCTTTTTTCTTTTCAGGATAGGCATAGGAAACGCGGAAAATCTAGTGCTAAGACACCCCGGTCCGCACTTTCCGCCGAATTTTTAAGGCATTGCGTGTTGAGTGGAGGAACTCACCGCCACGTCCTCCCTCGTTATCAACTTCACGCTGTATTTCGCATACAGCGTTTACAGCGTACACTCTTGTGCATCTATGCCACGACTGGCCTCATTGCCAAAGCGAAGATATGATAATATTAAAATTTCATTCCCTCGAGTGAAAATCAAACCCACAACCGTGGTGCTTACACGCTTGTGCAACTTGGCCACGAAGGCTTCCAATCGCAATAAACATGATGTTATAATTTATATTGAAATCTATATTAAGCGCGCGAGCTACGGTTTTAACAGGTATTTCCTTCTATTTATAGCAAACATAATCTCTACGTGCAACGAGGAACTAGTTTAAGCGGGAACCAATCTAATATTAAATCGATAATTATTAAAAGCTTTTATTTAACTTGCAATGTATGTGTGTTAGTTCGAGTGAAATCGATTAAGCTGAAATTTTGTATACACGCTTAGTTTGGATGACAATGCACGATGAGGTGTGTAACTTCATTCTAAATCCAATATGGCGGAGCATACAAGATGGCGGAATGATTATTATTTATGCATTTCTGCACTATGGATATCAAATGAAATGGCTGGCCGAGAATAATTAGAAAAATTATGTAACATCACTGTTAATCCAATATAATATAGCACTATTGAAGTTTTTTGTGCTTTCTATAATGAAAGAGTTCGCTGAGAATAAAAATGCTGATTTTAAAAAATCGACTTCTTTAAGCCTGTAACGTCGATTCATTAACTTTGACTTGTGTAATTTGGCGACATGGGCGTTATCAACATTGGTCTGTAGGAGAACGACAACTCTAAAATGAAACCCAGAACTGTATCTCCTCTGGTGTTGCACGGGGTCGTGGGCGGCGGTAATCACTTATCATCAGATAACCCGAAAGCTTGTTTGCCTTGTCCTTTTCCATAAAAAAAAAGACGAAGCTCGGCGCTGAGTTCCACCTCTTATGACAAAATGTCTCGATAATTTGGCAGAAAGTGGGCAATAGAAACAAATTCAAATTCAAATAATTTTATTCAAAATAAGAAACTATATACTTCATTTTTTGAACGTCAAATAATTTACCACCAGTTCACTAAAGTTAATGCCTCAGATCTGAGAAGAACCGGCGCAAGAAACGAGGCGGGACTAATTTTTTTTAAAATCAATTTTAAACAAATACATTGTTAATTATCTGTCAGTGTTTTAACTCTTAACACTAGGTTCCCTTTGCTTATTATGCCTTATGAGGGAAAATTGGTGACGCTGTAAAAATAATTTCAGATTGTATCATAGGAATTAAAAATATATATTTTCACAAATCAACTTTGGAAATACACAAGTAAACCAAAATATCAATACATATCGAGCTAATAGACACGGTGTCCGAATGTCACCTGTCACTGCCTGCACTCACACTCCAACGTTGGCCGGAACCATCCGCTGGCAGAATATAAGAAAATATTATTTTGCTTTTTACTCTTGGTTTATATTTAGTGCCTATTTTGGGAGAGTAAATATAGAAAAGAGAGAAAGGGACCTTCTTAGTGCAGTGGGTCGTGGGTTCTATCTCCCTTCGGGTAAGGAAATGAATAGGTATTTAATCATGTGAAACAATCTGAGATATATGTATATGTATGCTAAGTTCCGTGTTTATTCGGAATTAGAGCCGTTAGGCTTAAATCTTGATTTAATCATTTAGTTCGACAGTTTTTTGCGTACGGCTTTATTGTATGACCTATACTATGAGGTTGATATAAAAAAAATAACCAAGTTAAATATTGTATGCTTCACGTATCGCATGTAGCAGGGTAGACAGGGTAGGCAGGGTAGACTAGTGTTAACACACTCCGCTTCCCACTTTCCTCCGAATTCTGGAGGCCTTCGAGACACTTGCCTCGACACCAGGGTGAAGAAATGAAAATATTAAATATGTAAGTTGCTCGAACTAACAACCTGTCGCGTTGCCGCTGCACCACGGCTGGCTTCAAACTAAACAATGCAAAAGCAAAGCGCGGCGTTGAATTCTGCCACTGAACACGTAATGTCTCCTGAATATGGCGGGAATTGAGAGTGGAGTGTCTTAACAGTAGGCTCCCTCTGCCTACCCTGGTACCTGCGGGATACAGCGTGAAAACTGAAATATATATGGGTATATACATATATATTTAACAGGAAGTACGTAATTTTTTTTTCTATATTTTGTATACAATAATGTCAAGCGAGGCCACTACAGTTACTACATATGTACCTACATTGTACATATGTATCTGCATACATTTACATGTTTACGAGTATAAGTGTCGTGGCACAGCGTCTGACTGAAAACGTGACGGTTGTGAGTTCGATTTCCAATCGGGGAAATGAATTATGTTCATTTCTTCGTTCTGGTGACAACACAAAATGCGGCGCTGAGGTTTTCCTCACTCAATAAGGAATGTCTCGAAAATTGCACAGAAAATGAAGACCGGAGTGTCTTGACAAATTGGATCTTATGTCTACGCGAAATACAGCGTTTGTATATAGGGTTTCCCCAGATCAACATTTTAAATGTTTCTATCCCACTGCCTTTTGGACATTGCGTGGTGAGTTGCGGAACTCAACTACGCGCTTTGTCTTACTTTTGCCTCGAATGGAAATTGAACATACAACGGCTGCGTTTTCAGTCGCATACTGTGCTACGTTGTGACAGCTTTATTATTATTTTATTGATAAGTCTTTTGAAAATATACTCTTTTAGTAAGATTAAACTTTGAGTATACTAATAATTATCAAATTCAAATCTTTTATGTCTTATCGCACAAGAGATATATCAAATCAAATTGGGGCCAGTCGTGGCGCAGTGGCACGAAGTGTGACTGTAAAACCGACTGGTTGTGGGTTCGATCCCCACTCGAAGAGATGTAATATTTACTTAAATTTATATTTCCATTTCTTCGTTCTGGTGTTAAGCGCGGCGTTGAGTTCTGCCACTCAACACGCAATGCCTCCAGAATTCGGCAGAAAATGGGGAACGGAGTGTCTTAACACTAGGTTCCCTCTGTCTACCCCGCTGTGTGCGGGATACAGCGTGAAGCTGATTTTTTTTAGACATATCAAAGAGTTAACGCCTCCTCTTTCTCCATATAAATGGGCAATTTTTTTAGGGAATTGTGTGTCAAGTTTGTATCAGTGTGTTTCACCTCATTTTTCACTTTTCAATAGAATTTGAAATATTGTTAAAAATAAAAAAAACGAATCTAATTCTAGAATTGAACATTAAATTGATTATAGGGTACGTTTTCAATCAGATTTGCAGCCACATCGTGCCACTGCGTCACGCTGGCCTTAAAAGTAAGATATAAAGTTAAATGTAGCACTGAAAAAGATTAGGTCAGTTCAGGTGCATGTCGAACACTTAATTGTTACTCACTAATTTCAAGGTGATCATATAAATCACATTTTAATATAATATGTTATTTATGAACATTTTGATTTCTATAAATACTTCTTTTATTCCCCTAGAAATATTTATTATTTATTTTAAAGTCTGCTAAATGCTAAACTAATAAAAATCACTGTCCAGACTAATCGCTGTAATGATTAAATAAATAATGTTTAAGCGTAAAAACGTAAAAGTGGGGAACTGAAGTATCTTAACACTAGGTTCCCACGTTCCCTGTGTGTACCTAGCTTGTACGCGATACAGCCTAAAGCTAAACGTAAAATAAACTAAACATGTAAAATTTTAATGTAACGTATGTAACAGTAGTTTACTAGTTCTCTAGTGAATATTTTAGTTACGTGTAGTATCTTTGCCATTTTAGGACTGCGTCGTTGGAGACTAAAATGTTTTATTACCGAATTATGTCTTTAAGCTCACATTTAGGAATGCTTAAACACGAGATTTCAAATAAATTTACGTAAATTACAAAATAAAACAAATCACGGCCTGCCCCTGGCCTACGTATATGAAAGATACAATTTAGAACTGCAACGTGATGTAGTAGGCGGAGTTCAGCTTTCACAGTCACGAACTGCGTCCTGTCGACGCGACGTCCTGTTTGTTGCATCGATAATTAAATTTCCTCAAAATCACTCAACTATTTATTATAAAATTTATGTGACTTAGTTTCTAAACATACATACCATGATTTTGTTTTTAGATATAGTAGTTTTTCAGTTTATAGTTAGTTTATTGGGCTTTTCTTAAAATAAAAATCAAAAGACCAGGCCGGTCGTGGCGCATGAGCAAAAAATGTGGCTGTAAACGTGAATGAATGGTTGGGAGTTCCATCCTCACACGAGGAAATAAAATATTTATTTTCATTTCTTCGCTCTGGTGTTGAGGCAAAGCCCGGCGTTGAGTTCCACCACTCAACAGGCAATGCCTCCAGAAATCGGGGGAAAGTGGAGAACAGAGTGTTTTAACACTAAGCTCCCTCTGCCTACCCTGTTGTGTGCGGGATACAGCGTGAAGCTGGCTTTTGTTTGTATTCTCTTTTTTTTTATTCAACAAACAACTCGCGACGTGAATAGAAAATTCTGTATTTATTTTTCAGCTTCACGCTTCACCTTCCGCTAGAAATGTTTCCAAAAAGCGCGGGTTCAAACCCGGTACGTTCAAATTTTTATACGTTTTCAAAAAAAATATTAATAGACAGGTATGTTGTATATCTAAATGACTATGAATCGCATTCGAAAGTCCGTCTAATGAATTGGATTGCAGTTTCATAAAACAATAATAGCAAAGAGGAACGTAGATTTTTTGGGTGAAGACGCACGCATGACACAGTAGGGAAGAGCATTACACTGTTATCGCGACGACTTTGGGATCGATTTCCAGTCGGAGGAATGAATTATTTTTATTTCCTCGCTCTGGTAAGGAGACAAAGCGCAGAGTTGACTTCTGCCACTCAAAACGCAATATTTTGAACATTGGGCGTTGCAAGGGAAACAGAGTGTCCAAGCACTAGGTCTGAATATTCCCATATTGCTAGATGCGGGAAAAATCGTGAAGCTAATAAAACTAAAACTAGTAATAAAAGATATTAGTGAAATCATAGAAAGTATTTCAAAGTATATTATAAAATTAGCGACATCTATTGATACTTATATCAAAGACAAGATACTTTAGTGTCACATTTCGTCGCAGTATATTCTTGCCTTTACAGATGGCGTTGAAAGACATCCTATATAATAATTATTATAAATAAAAAAAATACATGTGAAATAAATGAAATGAAAGAAATCCCGTTAAAAATCCGTTTACAAAAATAGATCTGCCAGGAAAGCAAGCCTACTGTTATTAGATAGAGCAAGTATCTATCTATGTTATGTCATAAAATGTATACAGACTAGAAATATCTATATTGTGTTCTGTCATGTAAAAAAAAAAAAACCGTTTCCCGTTATGTCTCGCATATAGCAGGGTAAGCGAAGAGGACCTAGTGCTAAGACACTCCGTTCCGCAGTTTCCGCTGAATATTCGAGGAATTGAGTGTTGAGAGGCAGAAATATATATATATTATTTATAATAAATAAATAAAGTATTATAAAGCTTGATTGAATGAAAATTTTCATATATATTTATTAATTAATGTTTGAAATCGAACCAAATCCTTTTTTTTTTGCTTCACCCTGTAGGTAACTGCATATAGCAAATAAACAGAAGGGACCTTATATTAAGGAACACTTCGTTAACGATCCACATCCCAATCTACAAAAAATAGTTTATTCAATAAATTATATTAAACCTAAAATACAAATGTCTTTACTCAGATCTCGGTGTACCGACTGCGTCTAATAATAGCGGAGTGTTTATGCGCCATCGCCACTACACCGACACCTACCTGTCAGTTGTTATAGGAATGTTGCCGTCAAAGATTAGCATATTGAAGAGAACAACCTTTTTGTATAATATGTCATACCTTAGAAGTTTGCTGATTTAAAAAAAATATAACTATTATTCTCAGGCCCTTTTCAATATCTGTAAAGACCATATTATGGAAAGAGCCATGGATTAATAAAATGCAGGTATCATATAAGACCAGCAACTTCAAGTGTGCAGACGACACCGCACTGTACACGGCATCAGAGACTGAGACGGTTGAACTATTCAAACAGTGCAGAACAAAAGCGACTTCTCCATATTTTTGCCCGTAGTTCTGGACTATCCAGACAGGCGGCGGACAGATAGAAGATTATTCCTTTAAAATGTGGTACTGGAGGACAACGTTGCCTATATTGTTCTCCTGCGAACAGCAAAGAAGACAAACATATTACCTACCTATTCTACACGCAATATTTCTAAAAGTAGGGAAAGAAGTATCTCAACACTTGGTTCACATTACCTACCCTGCTATAAGCGGTTTGAATATAATAGATTGAATGTAAAAATATTTAGCGATTTTTAACATATTTATATAATGGCAAGTCTACGTTAGATGATCTATGCAAGGCCGGTGTGCTCGAGCTTACGCACTCGTTACGAAACTTTGCGCATCGGATGTAGAGCGGACTAAATATAATACTTATCTTGCTGAATTTCTTTCTGTTGCTATTAAGAAGGTATTTATTATTAAACGGACAAGACACTCCGTTAAATATACTTAGCGGAGTGTCTTAACACTTGGTTCCCTCTGTCTAGCCTGGTACATGCGTACAGCGTGAACCTAAATTATTATTAAGTATTGTTGTTAGTTTATTTATATAGCTAATAATTTATTAAAACCTGAATTTTAAAATCATTATCACGTTCAACCATCACGGGTTACAGTCAGGCGCCGTCCCAATAATTATCAATATTTAAGGATTAGTTAGTATATGTAATGGTTTACACCTTTTATTTTTGTAATTATAAGCGCGGCGTTGGGTTCCACCACATAACCCGTAATGCCTCAAGAATTCGGAAAGTGGGGAACGGTATATCTTAAAGGGGAAGGGACTGTGTTAAAACTAGATCCCTATATTACTTCTGCTTACCCTGTTATGTGCGTGACAACGTGACAGCGTGAATAAGTTGATGAATTTTCAGACACTTTCAGCGTATGTACCGCGCTTACAGTTAGCTAACTGAAAGTTATAACCTACAGCTGTTAGTAGCTGCAGCATCCACCGTAAAGCTTATTAAAATGTGTATGATTAACTTGCGATGCCGAATTGCGGTGTCGAGTCTAGGTTCTCTTACTACCTTCTACATGACTGTACCTTACTCAGTTTGGGTAAGGGAATATATCCTTTGCCTTTAAAGCAACCCGTTAATGATATTAAGATATTTAATAGTCATTTGACATTAGAGTGACAAACGGCTACAAAAATAATTTAAAGTTCATAGGACCTATAAGTGATTCTTAAATCAATAAAATCTTTACCAGTATCCCCGTATAATTGAAAGAGGTCCCGACTGTTAAGCCTAATAAACGATTGGGCTCGTTTATTTTCTTTTTAGTTTTATACAGTCCGGGTTTATGTTTTTACAAATATTTTTTTATTTTTAATTGGAAACCAATAAGCTTGCATTTTATGAGATCAAAGTGACCATTTTACAAGCTTATAATACCGTACATTGTTTTTCCATTGCATTTGTTAGGTTTTGAAAAAATAAAGAGGGTAGTTAATAAATAAATAATGTATAAAAGCGGTACACATCGTATTGGAGGGGCTTATTCCCGAAACGGCATCGAGGCTAGATATAGTACCACTGGTGAAGAGATAAATTGGAGGAGTTCATAAGCCAAAGTGAGTTTTATTGTTTTATTATATTTCAGAAGTGGGTATGTAACTCTGTAAAAATATTTGCATATTTTTTCTATTCTTTGAGTTTTACTTGCATTTTATATTTGGTGCAAATGTAATCGTGATTCGTGAAACGTTTGGTCAGGGCCACTCTCTGACAATGTGACACGTAGAATGATTATATATTGATATAATTTTAATAAAAGAATAAACAATTTGCCAAGCAATTTCAAAGTAACTTAGCCTGTGAGACGCGTGGTTAGGGCTACTCTCTGACCGTGTAACGCAGGTTAGGCAGAGATTGTTTTGTAAATATCGCGTAATTTTTATATGCACAATTTTGTTGAAATACCTGCGGATATATATTACTAATCTAAAATATTAAAATATTAAATGATTTGAATAAATCTATTTTAATGTACCCTCCAGTAAAAATTATATCGATTTGCAAATTTGATAATTGAATTTATCATGGCGGTATTTATTTTTTGTGTAGTCTACCCAACATTAAAGCATTTCAAAACTAATAATAAATATTTCACTGATACGTGTTATTTTGTATTTATGGTCAAAACGCGACGAGACATCCATTCAGCAGAGCATCGATGAGATCGTGGGGATCCATCGAAGTGAAAAGGTAAAAGGTCAGAAAGTATAACATTCACTTCTAAAAATATTTTACAAATTTTGAATTTTTCGCCAGTAAGCTTAGCAACTACACTATCTTGTAACCAAAAATATTGTATCAAAACGGTTTATGAATGTTAAATTTGAGTACATTTCCATCTGAATAAAGTCATAAAATTATGGTAAGGAATACAAGATATTTTTAAATAAAATTTAAACATAATGAGTCCCTAGAAGTATATTATTATGAGAAAAAAAAATGAAAAAAAGAGATTGACTGTTGAATATATGATTTAAATGACAAAACTACAAGATCTAGTGCAAACGCGTTGAGATATTCTGAGCCTGACCAATATCTTATGACTTGTAAAGACGAAACAAACAATTATTTTTTTTAACGAATAATTCATCATTCTATTTTGAACATGCATAGTTACGATTAAAATCTCAAAAAAAGCATTGATAATTCTAGCTTGCTACAAAATAATACATTCTGTTTAAACTATAAACAGAACGAGTTATTCGTTTCTCAAATATAAGAAATCGCTTATTTAATGCGAAATTTGTAATTATATAAGTTAAACAACTGAAAATAAACCTTCCAACACAAATAAATACCTATATCAAAAATAATTTTATACCTAACTCTACATTCAATCTAAATTCATTAATAAATAACTGGCTGGTAAAAATTTTGTAGACTTCGGTAGTATAGACATTTTATTTAGGGGGTTCTGCATCAAATTCAAATCTCATTAATTATTGACGTAGTCGACGAGATATTTGTGATTAGGTTATAGACGAATATTTAGATTTGCCAGTGCTAATGTCGAAGTATATGAGAGTGCTAAAGAACTTCTTAGTTAATAGTTAGTAGTGGTAGTACTTG
>JAATLQ010020925.1:1523-21110 GCA_013421005.1 Heliconius erato x Heliconius himera | reverse complement strand
TACTGACATATAATTAATTATTTCTGCAGCGCACGCGCTTAAAGCAATCGATGGCGTTCATTATTATTGTTATAGCTAACTAAAAGTTACAGTATATATATATATATATATATATATATATATATATATAACATTACGGTGTAACTTTTATATATATATATATATATATATATATATATATATATATATATATATATATATATATATATATATATATATATATATATATATATATATATTTATAGCCTGTAGCAGTCCTAAAGAATGCAGCTTTCATATAAAACAAAAAAAAGTAAATCGGATCAGTAGATCCAGAGATCTTAGCGTTTAAACAAACAAACTAACTCTTTCGCTTTATTATATTAGTATAGATTATACTATCTATATCTACTAATATAATAAAGCGTTATTAATTGTAATAATCATAAGAAAGCTTCGTAATAATTCTCAATTTAATAATTGAATTCATATCTAATTAAGTATAGTTTTAATTCAATTCTTTTTTATAAATATTAAAAACCCAGTTAGTTCTAGTGTTGCTAAACTTATGAGGTCCTCTTCTGTCACTCCCAGGTATCCGGCGCCCAAGGAAGCGACGCACAAGGTGCGCGGCCGCAGCGACGTGCTGGAGCTGATCTGCGGGGCCGGCACCGTCGACCCCGAGCTGCTCACCGTTAAAACATTTTACTTCTTCTTCTACTCAGCCTTTGGTTCTCTATTCCCACTTATGGGTGTATATTTCAAGCAAATGGGCATGAACGCGGGGCAATGCGGCTTGCTAATAGGCACGAGACCGTTTGTCGAGTTTCTATCGGCACCGTTTTGGGGTGGGCTCGCGGATCGGTGGCAAAAAGGATGGACTCTTTTGTTAGCTTCACTCAGTGCTTGGATAATATTTACTTTACCCTTGAGCTGGGTCCAACCGTCGGCGGTGTCGTGCGTGCAGCCGGTAAATGATAGCGTCTATCGTCTAGTCTCTCCTAAATACGACGATGACTGGCCCACGGCCACCCGGCACTTCCGCGGCCCCGCTGCTGGCCGCGAGGGGTCTCCGCTGTCAGTGTCCGATGCCATCAACTACGACCCCGAAGCCAACTCTAACTGGGTAACGCCGCTTCACTCGTACATCGTGTACAGCACCCCGGACATACAAAAAACTTTCTTCCTTCTTCTGCTTCTCGTCGTCATTGGGGAATTTTTCAGTGCCCCAGCTATAACGTTAGCTGATTCTGCGGTTATAACTTTGCTCGGAGAAGACGCTGATAGGTGAGATTTCAGAAAAAATATATTACATTTAAAAATGCTTCAGCATTCCAATGGTTTTAAATTAATACACTAAAATAAACTTAAACATAGTGTTTTTTATTAGTTGTGAATGTTGGTTCCACTTTCATGCAAAAACTACTACTACTAGAACGGATTTATATAAAACTTTACAATAACAAAACTTATAAGAAAAGGGTACAATTAATGTAAATATTTGGTACAATTTGACTTATAAAACAGGTTTAAACGGGAAAAGCTGCAAGTGTGTCGCTAGTAAAATAGTCATACATCAGTACTAGCCACATACTGAACTATTCAAAAATATTTATACTATCCGTGTATCATTTCCGTTTCGTTCTCATTTTACAACTTAATTTGTTCACAGATATGGTCATCAGAGGATGTTTGGTTCTTTGGGGTGGGGTCTGGCCATGTTTTTCGTGGGCATCGCTCTGGACCACAGTACAGCTTTCAGCACACACCCATGCGGAGGTCCGCAACGTTTTGAAAAGAATTACACTATATGCTTTGCTACTTTCTCCGTGCTTATGGGTGCAGCCCTTATTACTGCAACTCAGGTATTGTAATTGAAAAATTTTTAGTTAATTTAAAAAAAAACCTTTTTTCTGATTTTTATACAAGGTCATTTATTTAGCTCTCCCAATTATTTCCATTCTTTTCAGTCCATGGTAGAAAGAGGAATTTTTATTCTTTACACTATTTGTAAAGAATAAAAATTATATGGATGGATGTTTTGGAATGTAGCAGTCTTCTCGTCCCACGGCGATTAGCCGGCTTGGGACGTTAACAAAGTTATTTATTCGAATATAAATTAATATTTTTTCTTATATATCGCTAGATCAAATTCAAATACGAATCAGTCAGCATAGAGACGCCACCCGCACCCGCCCCCACCGAACCGACCCACGAAGAGCGTCTTCAACAACAGCTAGCAGAACAGTTGCAGCTGCCTGGTCTGGACACAAGTGCACCAGCTCCACGTCAACCGGCTTTGGAACATGCTAAGGTCTTTATTAAAATAAATTTGATTAAATAATCTTTATGTGTAGTCCCATCCATGTAATTTTTTTTTATTATACTTTAGGTTTTTGCGCAAACAACACGAGAGATGCCAGAATGGGTGACAGTTCTGCGACAGTTCCAGAACGTGAAGGCGGCCTCGTTTCTCCTCGTCGCCTGGTTCATGGGTTTCGGTATCGGCCTCATATTTACATTCCTTTTCTGGCATTTACAGGTAAATAAACTGTCCATAACATTTTTTACCAAAATCTGCTTATGAATTTCCTATAAAATTACTAAAGCATAAATTTATAAATAATCCATCAGGACATCGGTGGATCGCCGACGCTGTTTGGAGTTGCATCCGTCATCAACCATATTTCGGAAATCTTCGCTTACTTCTTTAGCTTCAAACTTATCACTCAAATGGGCCACGTAAAGGTATAACAACTTGTATTGATTACTTTCTTTTCTAGTTAAGGGAAGGTTCTAGTCGAGGCCAAAAAATGTGCGTAATTTCATGATTTTTTTTGAGAGTACATACGTATTTTTTTAAAAAAACTTGTGTGATTTATTTGTCTATATTTCAAAAAGCTTACAAAATTTTTTCGATTAAAAAAAATACAACATGGCAGCTCCAGCCCTCACTGACGACGGTCGTGCGCGGCGGTGGACACTGCTGCACGAGCCCTGCAATGTGATCTGAAACGAAAAAACTAAAAAAAATCTTAAAGTAGATGAAATTTGGGGGCCTTATGAATTTCCGATTTTTAAAAAACCCTTTTTTAAAAAAAAGAGGACACTGAAAAAAAAAACATCTTTTTTGCCATTTTTTATTTGTTTTAACGTTAAAAAAACAATACTAAAATATTTTTTTGACAAGAAATGCTTCCTGAAGGCCTTCTAAATTGAATAAGCTTTAATTTGAGCCGCCAAACGTTGAAATCGGTGTAGTCGTTGAAGCGGAACCACGTGAACCAGAAAAACGTGAGAAAAACGAAGTTTGACGAAAAAACAATCGTATATAATGTTTTTTTTTTTGACACTTACATCTAATCAGCTATACCCGCACCATACCTTCCTCATCTTCTCTTCTCCTTCGCAGCAACGTTTTTACTATTTTGTTTTTAATAATGATGAATAGTATTCATTCATTGAAGATGCCGGCAGATATATACGCTGCTCTTCTAATGGTTTGTTCGCCATAATGAAGATGTTTCGGGGCCAGTCTCCACATGCACGCGTTGAATGTTGTGTGTATGTTCCCACCGGTGCATCTTTGCAGTAGATCATCGCTCGAAAGAGCTTCATACACCGGTCGAATTGCATTTTGAACTGACTCTTGAAGGACCTTTGCTTGAGCGACGCACCAACACCAACACTTACATCAACTGTTTCCACTTGGCGCGCAGTTCTCGTGTTTCGGTTCGTCGTCCGTGGAGCATTTATGGTCGGACGTTACCCAAACAGCTTTTCGCATTTCTTCGGCCGAATTGGGGTGTCGTCTGATGGAAAGTCCGTAGTATTTTTTTATTATTTCTTCAATCAATTTTTCTACACCTTTACCTCCGATTCCTTTATTTTTCTTCTTGGCTTCGCACAATCTTGTGCCCATTCGCTTCTGGACGTGTCCTAAGGATATGGATGCATTCGAGAAGAGCTTCTATCTGTTTTTGGCCGATAATAAAGCAATGAGAAACATTTTTTTGGTCGATTGTGACTAGAACTTTTCCTTAAATAATTACAGTTTATACAAGACTAAAAAGTTTCGTTTTAAAATTTCTCTTACAAAAAATATATACCTTAACTCGCAAATCATTTAAGTTAATTCACACAGAACAAATTACTCTCAATATGAGGTTAAAGATTTTTTACAAAACTATCTACTTGTATGAATCTTTCTAATCTCCAAATGGACAATACACGAACGTCATGTGGGACATCGCCGATGTGAATGTGCTTCAATGCCCGTTCGAAATACAATATATTAGTATATAAATATTGAAAACTTTTTTAGGTACTGTGTTTGGGGCTGGCCGGCAACGTGGTGCGCTTCCTGTACATCTCGTGGCTGACGTCGCCCTGGTGGGTGTTGCCGTTCGAGTTCGTGCAGGGCGTGACGCACGCGGCGGTGTGGGCCGCGTGCTGCTCCTACATCGCGCACGGCGCGCCGCCCAACCTGCGCTCGTCCGCGCAGGGCGTGCTGCAGGGCCTGCACCACGGCCTGGGCCGCGGCTGCGGCGCCGTCCTCGGGGGCATCGCCGTGGCCAAGTGGGGCACTAAGCGCACGTTCGCGGGCTACGGGCTGCTGTGCGGCGTGGCGCTGGCCGCCTTCGCCTTCGTGAACTTCCGCTCGGGTGGCGCGGAGGCGGCGGGCGGCGCGGCGGCGGACGAGGAGGCGCGCGCGGTGGCGGAGGTGGGCGTGCTGGCGCCGCACGGCGTGCCCTCTAACCCGCTGCCCCGCGCGCTGTCCTCCACGCGCCTCGCCGACCTCGCGCACCACGACAACTACGGCGCCACGCAGGTATTACCTTAAAAGTTCAAATACTTTTGATTTTCATTTAAATTAAATTATATTACTGTATATTTTTTTATTTATAATTCGTAGCGTTTTTTAAGGATTATTAATAATAACTCAAAAATTCTAGATAAAAAAATCTTGTAATATGCTTGCAGAGCTATAGCGGTGCGGAGAGCCTGAGCGTGCCGGGCGCCGCCCCCGCGCGCCCCGGCAACCCCTTCCTCGCGGAGCAGCAGCAGCAGCAGCAGGCTTACAGATAAGCGTGTTGTCCGCTCTCAGGCTCCAGCGACGCCACTCGCGTTACAAATAATTACACAGTATTATCGTCTCCTATAATATATGGTCAATTGCAATGGTTGATCAGTAGATATGTATGTGTAGGTGTAGGTACTAGGTATCTACATCGCGCTCGGCTCGCTACTAAGTATATAAACATTTGCATTGGTACAATTTACAAAACTCCACATTAAATGTATTCGAAAAAGCACTCGAGACGATGACGATACGTCTCTTTTGTAGTATTGTGAAATCATACTGTTGTATTAAAAATAAGGCGTGTATCGTGTAAGAGCAATCTGTGCTGAAGTACTAGATACACGTCGTTCAGAGGTGGTCCCGTGCCGATACAACACCCTACAGAACGAACGTAACATGCTTCTATTGATGTTTATTCGTAAATTAATTAGCTTTAACTCATGTTCACTTATACATGGGTGCGTGACCCATGGCGCCCATGGTGCCCATGGCACCTATGGCACCCATGGCACCCATGGCACCCATGGCTGGGTGTACCGTTTATGTGCAAGTATTTGATGTGGTGTGTATGATTATTATTGGTAGAAGAAAGTTTCTTATTTATTTACGAATTGAATAACGCAACTAGAAACCTATTAATTGTTATGGTAAATTACGAATCTTACAGAAGCCTTGTCTAACAACTTAACATACAAGTATAGAACTCCGTTTGTACTGTATCGCTTGACACTACTGTAGCTCAAACTCCATGTCGTGTTATCATTGTGCTATACGATAAGAGATGTATGTCTAGATATATGGAAATGGTGTTCTGCGTCGATGTAGTCCAGCGGAGGCAGCACGCGAAGGATCTAATAGACAAATATACCTGAAACACCCCTCTCGAGAGGGCAGAGGGAGGGGAGTCAGTCACGAGTTCATATCATGGTGTGATGAGTCGGGGACGCGTCTCCTCTATATTTTTGTTGACGATGTAGACGTTTAATCGATAGCTATAATATACTCTATGTATACATTTGTTGTAAAGTAACTCTTAGTGATGTGAGTGATGCGCGGCACAGTTATATATTTTTGCACAGCGACGCGAGCCCGGCGGAGGCGCGCAGGCGCGGCTCGCGACGCTCTTCAATTTCAAATATATTATAATAATAAATGTTGAACTATTCAATTCCTTGTCTTATTTTCTCGTAGCGATTCCAACTAATTCACCTAAAACACCAGGTTATTCATTGGGGCTGTCGCTTCAGAGAGACATAAAATATCGTAAACATATATACTTCTGGGGATCAAAGAACATTACTTTTGCCACTTTTTTTAACAATTTAAAGTTCAGATGTAGGTTTACTAACATTTTACATACCTACTATTAATTAGCAGTGTTCTGAATACCTGTTAAATAAAAACTTAGAAACGACAAGCCAAGGTAGACTTCTTGATGTGTGAATAAGGGTTTTCAAGGAAATTTATTTTATTTGGGGTTTTAAAACTATTTTTTTAGAAATGTCATAGAAATTCTAAAAATATACACCAATATGCGCTAGATGCGTGAATCACTATGGAGTATGGAATAGACTCTGCACTTAAATTGTTATCATAGAGTGACCCACATGTTAATACAATGAATATTATTGTCGCATATCGTATACTCGCATGTACCTCTCCATACTCCAGACTCCACAAAAAGTCCACGTCGTAAAATTTCAATAGTAAAAATAAATATACATTACAAGTATGGAGTATATAGTTCTTAGCCTTTTTTAGCCTTTTCCCATTATAATTATCCACCGGAATGCATTTATACACGACAACACGAAGAGCACAGGCCTCGATAAGCGCCGATAAAGACCGACAGCTGGATGTTTTTCATGATTACTGATAATTTTGATAAGATATTTCCTCATCGTTCGTACACATTCATTCGCGTTAACACGTGTCACTATATGTTATTTCTTTGTATTTTGGTGTCATCACAACAAGCAGCGTCGGTGCGGTCGTGGACGTGTGCATTCTGTAACACAGACACACAAGGACACAGTCGACCGGCAGCCAGCACAGCACGGGACGTGTGGGGCGCGTGGGGCGCACGGGGCGTACGGGGCGTGTGGGGCGCGTGGGGCGCACGGGGCGTGTGGGGCGTGTGGGGCGCATGGGGCGTACGGGGCGCGTGGCACGCGTCGTGCCCACACTGTTGCTGCACGTGAATTTATTCCTGACGGTGGGTCAATTTTCTTTTTTCTATAATTAGCACGTTTCATGTCGTGAAGATCACCGTGTTTAACAAGTTCGAACACGTGCGTAGTTGTTCGCCGGGGCCATGCTGACGACGGCGGCGCGGCTGAAGTGGGACCCGAGCGCGTACGTGGCGGCGCGCGAGCTGTTCCCGCTGGAGTACCGGTCGGCGGCGGCGGCGCTGCCAGCGCTGGGCGCCGCGCTGGCGCTGCTGGCGCACCTCGCGCTGTCCGCCCTGCGCTGCGGCCAGGTCGCCTTGAGACGCGCCTTGTTTATATCGGTTTGAACTTTGATTTATAAATATGGGAGACGGAACCTTGGAAAGATACTCCGTAACTGTAAGCGGAACGATTGTGAGTTCGATTCCCACTCGGTCAAGTCATTAATAAATACAACTTAAGTAATATTAAATAATATTACTCGAAAATTCGACGGAAAGTGACGAACTTTCCGACATTCCGTGCTGAAATATGGAACTCAACGCCTCTCCATACCAAAGTAAGGAAATTAAAATATTAAATACTTTATTCCCCGTGTAGAAATCAAACCCACAACCGTCGCGTTTACAGTTAAACGCTTATACCAGTTAGCTACGACGGTCTCTATATTCAGTTATAAATATAATGTTATATATTTATTCTTTTGTAGTTTTATAATGTATAAATGATGTCCATTTGAGGCCGGTCGTGATGCAGGGCACAAGCCGCAAACGACACCGGCCGGTCGTAGCCGTAAGACTGTAAACGCGACAGGTTATGAGTCCGATTCCCACTAGAGAAAATGACATTAAGTATTTGATTTCCTCGAGTGGGGATCGAACCCACACCCTGAAATTAAATATTTAATTATTTCATTTTCTAGTTCTGGTCGCGATTACCTCGCTACCAGAACTAAAACATGACATAATAGTATGGCGATGAGTTCCACCACTTAACTCTCTACTCCTCCTGCGTTGAAAGGAACTTGGTTCAATTCAACTTTAAGAAAACGCGAAAGTTTGCGCGTTAACCAATAAAAAAACTCATTTTGTCTTGTCGCTTTTTAAAGCATTCCCCTTTTAGCCACGGCCAGTATAAGCACATTGGGCCTTGACGTGTCGAGCGACTGCCAGTATCTGGAAATCAAGGCCAAGTTGGCCTCGAAGAAACTTCGGTCATCAACGGTAGCGAGACGGTACTTCACGCCAAAATATATATTGGCCCTATATAGGGTTTAATAATAATAATAATAATTGATCGCATACAACGTGGAGCCATTCAAATAATTGGGATCCAAAGATCTGTGAAAAACTTGACACTTTCGTTTTGCGTAGCGTCTCTACGCTGTGCGTTCTCTACCGCATTTATCATGGGGAGTGTTCTGAAGACCTGTTTGACCTGTGACCTGCCGCCAAATTATCTAACCGCAAAGTACGTCACATGCTAAAATATCATCCACACCACCTGGATACGTGGCACTCCACTACTGTGCGGTTTTGTAGGAACCTTCTTCTACGCGCCACGGAACTGTGGAATGGCCTACCTGCGGCAGTGTTTCCAGGTCTATATGACATGGGTACCTTCAAAAAGCGCGTTGCACGGGGTATTGGGCGGCGGTGATCACTTACCGTCAAGTGACCCGAATCCTCGTTTGCCTCATTCGTCTCGACTCATCGTTTGCATGTCTCCTTTTCCATAAAAAAAAACAGACTGACACTACTGCTTACACCAGAGTTCCGGGACATAAAATAGCATTACACATTTTAAAACAAGTCGTAGAAAAACAGTAGTAAACATTATGTCAACGGCAAGCAACGCCATACAAGCATAGCTTATGTACCACGAGCGCACTTATGTATTTATGTCTATATGATTTTTTTATATATAAAAAAATATTACACTTGATAATACTTGTCTTGACCTAGAAATATATAATGTGACCACCATAGTACGGTGCGCTGATGCTGGTCCTGGTGTGGTGCGAGTTAGCGTGGGGCACGTGGCTGGCGTGGCGCGTGCGGCGCTGGCTGCGCGGCGGCCAGGCGCAGGAGCTGCGGCACGCCCTCGCGCTCAGCGACCACCTGCACCCGTTGCTGCAGCACCTGGCGCACTACCACCCGCTGCCCGAGAAGGTCAACCAGCTCATGGAGGTGAGTACGTCGCGTCCTCCGCGGACCGCCGACTGCGCGTGGAGTGACTGACGCTGCGACGGTGTAACTGTGCAGGAGGCGGAGGCGGACCTGCCGCGCAACGTGCAGGTGGCGGCGTGGGCGAGCGGCGCGCTGGTGGCGCTGCAGCTGGCGGCGGCGGCGCTGGCGCTGTGCTCGGGCCGCGCGGCGCGCCGCCGCCCTCTCGCACACAGCACGGCCACCACCATCACACCGCTCAGGTAGACACTTCTCCAGATTTATATGACGTACATGTTGTCTTAATTATAGATGAAGTTCGCTTATTTCAATTAATAAAATTAGTTCTTGTGTCCAGTAAATTTCCACCTGTTCCATGTTGAACAACATTGAAGACGTGGAAATTTACTGGAATACTGAATTTCAATATCAAAGTAATGACATTGACTAATAAAGAGTTCAAGACCTATAAGTTGAAAACATATGTTCACTTTTTTATTTTATTTTTGAAAATTATTTCTATATTTTTTTCAACAACAGCCAGTAAATTAACCAGTAACCAGTGTTGTTAAAAATGAATTCATAACAACTGTCCCGCAGTTCCCGCCGACGTGACAGCGACAGTGCGCCGCTGCGGGCCGTGTACAAGAACGGCCGCCTCGAGGTAGTGTGACCGTAAGCTGGAGCCCCGAGGAGCTCCGAGGAGCCCCGAGGAGCCCTAACGAACAAAGACTGAATGTGTCGAGTGCAATTGACGCGAGACATTGATGTGCATCGGAAAATGAACACTATATAATTGTAAAAATAAATTAGAATATTTTAATATTATCATTCTTTTTATTGTACTCTGTAAAAGCTAATAGAATATTTTCAATCAAACTAACGATAAAAAGAATACATATTTATTTGCTCAATTTGTTTACTTCAAAAATCTTTAAAGATGATGTGATTATTATGATTTTTATCAACTTAGTAGCGACCCGCCTCAACTATTGAATTATTTATTTCATACACTGAATTACATTTGTGTTTTAATAAAACATACATTATGTTTGCAACACACTTAAGCTTAAATTATTAAAACCTTAGGTTGCATTTTCATAGTTCCCATAAGAATATTCTACTGAATGTTTGAAAAAAAAAACAATTTATCGATACTTACAATAAAGTCGTAATTCGTCGTTGTTTGTACACTGGTATTTAAAAATATTACAGAACTTATAACGTTTTTTTTGTTTTTTACCTCAGAACTTTTGACTAGCTAAACTGATTTTGCCATACATTACCATCTAGTAGTTGTCGGTATTTTAAGTAATATATATTTTTCTGTTTTTATTTTTTTTAGGAAAGAATAATGAAAAGAGGAATGAAACTTAAAAAACAATGTTCGAAATGTCGGATTTCCTAAAATGTATAATCTATATATATAAAAGGACTTGTGCTGACTGACTGAGGTAAGACGCTCGCAGAGCCGTAACCGCTGATAGTAGAAACGTGAAACTTGGGCAGATGTTTATTTTCATATTCTGGACATCCACTAAGAAAGGAATTTCAAAAATTTTAACCCTAAAGGGATGAAATAGGGGTTGAAAGTTTGTATGGAAAAAAAAATTAACCTGCACCGATTTTTATAAAATTTGAAATTCAGACTCTTAAAAATATTTCATTGAACACGTATTTCAGGGTTTTTAAGAATTTACCCTCTAAGAGTTCAAATAAGGGGTTGAAAGTTTATATGGAAAAATCTTTAAATTGCCACCGATTTTTATAAAAATTTAAATTCAGGCTGTTAAAAATATTTTATTGAACGTGGTTTTTTTAGAATTCACTCCTAATAAGCGGGCGAAGCCGCGCGCGCCCTCTAGTACTAAATATAAGTGATTAATCCGGTTAAATGGTTTCTTTTAAAATAAAAAAAAATATCGGATTAATCGCGTAAAGTAAAGAAATGGAAATATACATTTTAAGTAAACAAATTTAATTTCTAAACATATTTAATTTCTTATTTAGTAAACGTATAAAAAATTGAAGGTAGCGGGACTCGAACCCGCCCCTCCTGGAAACCGACAAAAAACAAACAAACCGACAGCAAAAGCGATACGTAAATACGTATCGCTTTTGCTGTCTTTTGTTTTATTATATTTACTTTTGCTTTATTTTGTATGAAATTCACTGCGTAATCAAAACCTATAGTGTACTTTCCGTAGACATATAGTTATGAAATTTAGGACGAAGTGAGATATTACAATACAAATAAAGGGAAAAATCGAAATAAAAAAAATATTTGTATTTCATAGTAGAAAAAAATCATTACAAACATATATTTGTAGTTCATTTCATTTATATAAGTATAATAATACACTTAAGTTTCTTAACTTTAGTATCAACTATATCATCAAAACTTATAAAGTATTTCCTAATCACAATCCTGAAATTGGTACCGAATCCTTTATGGGCGAGTCTTACACTGTTTATTTAAATAAACATTGGTATATTTGAAGCGGGCGAAGCCGCACGGAGCCGCTAGTAATTCATATAATTAAACTAAAATGTATATTTTACGCTTTACTAAATGACTATTACTTTGTGGGCTACAATGTGGCAAATACCGGGTAAAAATTAAAGGAATCATTAAAAATAAAAGAGTCCAGTACAAAAATATCACTTTATTACTCGATAGTCTCAAATATCAACAAGTAGGTCACGTGAGCTCTACCTTATTGTCTAGTTCGTGACCGAGCAGTCGCCGGCCGCGCGTGTCCCGCTCGTGACCCGCGCGTGTCCCGCTCGGGTCCCGCGCGTGTCCCGCGCGTGTCCCGCTGCGGCCGGCGACGGTCGGGAATGTCTTAAAGCTATTTGGCACCAGATATCTCTCGACAACCGTTACGATTCGGAAGTGGAATTAACCTACTTACTATTTAATAATCAATAGTGATTTAGATAAAAGGTTATTGTTTTTTAACAATTACTAATAATAATATTTTGAAATACTTTATAATTACTTTCGTTATATTAGACGAATCACAGAAAAATGGAATGTAGACGTGCACGAGGCACTCCCGGCACTCCCGGCGGTCGCGGGATACCTACTCTCTCAATAAACTCGCTAAATCTGATAAAACTTTTCAAATACTACAAATAGATGAGGAGGTACGCGCTGTGCGATACACAATCATTGAACACGAACTCGGAGGAGGAGGAGGCAACTCTTACTCTGATATGATTCGACTTACGCACTTGCTAAAGTATATATCACTTAACGCTAGTATAATAACAAAATATCTACTGATATAATAAACAATATGGCAGTTTGTTCAGTGGCTGACAATACGACGACGCCTGCGAACCGCGACATGCTCGTGTTGTCGTACTTAAGTTACATTAGCTCATTATCATCTAATTAAAATAGTTCCGTACTGAGAGCAGCACAGCGTTGTACGCCGACTGATCGTTAGAGACTGCTGAGAATATCAGATCGATACATTTACGTATTACATTAAAATGTGTATTTGAATATAAGTATATTATTTTAACTATAATATAGATAAGTAGTAAGTTGTAAATGAAAGACAGTAATACAACGACACGCGCCGCGACTGTCTCGGCGCTCGACTAAGCTCATAGCCTCTATCGAAATATTCGAAAGTTACTTAACTCTTGATTTCTAAGAAAATATAGTATTTATCGAATCGTTTACACACAGTTCATAGCTGCGTCCGTCCAGCCCAACGCAAAAGCTCACTTTATTATTCTATTCACCTGCTGTTACATATTTATCCGTATTACTGACGATTTTAACAGTTTCGTCTCTAGCATATAAAAATAAAGTAGGTGTTTGATCAACACAAGGTGGAGCGCACGCGCGCGTCACAGGTCCGTGCGCAGTATGAGCAGCGCGGCGGCGGCGGGGGCGGAGGGGGGCGCGGTGGGGGGCGCGCGCCGCGACGCCGCGAACTGCGCGTGCACGGCGCCCCAGCGCGCGTCGCGCGACGCGTGCGCCGGGGCGGGCGGCGGGGCGCGCGGGGGGCGGCGGCGCGGCGGGCGCGCTGTTTCTTCCTGTGAAGAGAGAAAATTAGATTTCTATTAAAAACATTAGCACAAACTTGCCCTTAGAATAAAAGGACAATAGATATAACAAACACTAAATAGTTCCAACGCGGCCGCGACGGCCTGTAGAGTGTGCACGTGGCGTCCACACTCTACAGGCTGTGAACTATCGTTTCTTCGTTCAGTGACGCCGAATTCCGCATTAAGTACAATATGCACTCGACTGTACATGTGCGACTTTGACTCGTGTCTAGGTTTAAAATCTTTGTAAGGTATCTGTCGGGCTATAATAAAAGGAAGCGCAGGGTTAAATTCCACCAACCAACGTCTCAAAAAAAACATTTTCTGTGCTTGGGTAACTGCCCGGTACTAGGTTCCTTCGGCCTATCTCGCTATATAAAAGACAATACTTTTACATTAGGGGATATTTTTATGACAAAAAAAACATGTGAATTCCGTGATAGTGACCTGCTAGAAAATCTTGTCAAGTATGGTGTACATGCGGAGGTTGGCTTTCTTGCGCCAGCCGGGCTCCGCCGCGTCGCTGTCGCTGTCCACGTCGCGCTTCTCACACGCGCAGGTGCAGGGCTCGGCCTCCGGCTCCGGCGCCCCCGCGCCTTCGCCCCCGCGCGCCGCCAGACGACGCGCCATCACGAACGCCGCTATCTGGCAGACGGACCCCATGTCCATTTATTGCTACTATAGGCCTTTAAAATATCTTACAAAATTGATTTTAAAATAGCAGGTCTATTAATCTATCTATTTAGGCCAGTCGTGACGCAGGGGCACAAAGTATGACTATAAACGCGACTGGTTGTGGGTTCGATCCCCACTCGATGAAATGAAATATTTATTTCATTTTATATTTTCATTTCTTCGCTCTGGTGTTGAGACAAAACACGTCAATGAGTTCTGCCACTCAACGCGCAAAGCCTCAAAAAATTCGGCGGAAAGTGGGGAGCGGAGTGTCTTAACACTAGGTTAAGTCTGCCTACCATGCAGTGTGCGGGATACAGCGTGATTTTAAAATATGTATATCTTAGACATCATTTTGCAGACTTTTTTATTTTAACTTTTATTTGTCACAAACCATGAAATAAATCTTGCGTAAAATTATCTTAATAAGATATTCATTTTATCACTATTAAATACCAAGTAGGTATACGTATACATGATAGGACACACCTGCAGCACTATCCCCACCGCGGCGAACACTATGATCACAAACACGTTGTTGGGCGCCTCGCGCTCCACCTCCTGCAAGCAACACCCGAGTCGTGAGACACTTGAATAGAGCCGCCGTATATCTTATACGGCGGCACTGCCACGTGACCCTCCAGTGACCCTCCAGTGACAATCATTGATCGATTGTAAAAAGATGGATGGAGAAGAAAATACCTAGTTCATTTAAAATTGTAATATACATTACGAAGCGCACATAAAATACGAGTTCATCAACGTTAAACGAGGACATTATTGTTGTCCCAATTGAGCCAATTGTGCTTCAATAGATGTCATGAAATCGAACTGGTTCAATGAGCACCGCCAGCAGAGCGCCCGCCTCGGCCTCGACTACGATGTACAGAACATTCCTTAATTAACCCCTTAGGGATCATTTTATGTTGTTTAAAGGCAAAGTGAAAAAAATATACAAATTTTCTAGATATTCTAATATATACATAAATATACTTATATTTCTAAGCTGGTACCTCTATCATGTCGTATATGGGCCTGGCGACGTCCTGGTAGCGTTCGATGGCGAGCAGCGCGGGCTTGATGTCGTGCAGCAGGTCCATGCCGCGGCGCACCAGCTCCGCCTGCGGCGCGTGTTGCCACCACTGCAGCAGCGTGGTCACCATCCACGCGCCGTACGCCACCTCGCTCACCGCCAGGCACACCACCCCCGCCGCGTACTGCAAGCGATAAAGGATGCTTTTTACAGTTTATACGTTGCGATTGACTGGCAAACAAGACTTTTTGGCTTAATGTTTTTCCTTGTAACTATTACAGTACAATCATATTTTTACGAAAAAAACACAAACTTGTTCAATTTCAAATCAAAACCAAACTCTCTCCAAACTATCCTCGAAGTGTATCCTTTCGTCAGCGTATCCGTGTGTCCTTTAGCGTTCCTTTTGTTAACGTAATATTGAGATATTCGTCCATTTGTCGCGCACATACTTAATGCGGTAAGCACTACCTTTCAAATAAAAAAAATCTGAACGGTTCACCCAGTCAAAAGTTCTGTAGAACAACAAACATAAAAACAAAAACATTGATAACCTTCTTTTCTTACGGAAGTCGGTTGGATTAAATAAATATATTATATTAAAAAATATTTGACTTTTCGTTCCTCTCATACAAAACGCCACTTCAGATGTAAGGAGCTAGTATACTTCGTTCAGTGGCGTGGCACTCACAATGTGCAGGAACACCCTGGCGGAGCGCTGCGCGGCGGCGGCGGCGAGGTACACGAGCGCGGCCAGCCACAGGCCGGCGGCCAGCACGTAGGCCGTGGACACGTGGTACTGCGGCGCGCACAGGAAGCGGAACCACGTGTAGGTGCTGGGGTCCCAGGCCAGGCGCGCCGCCGTCGCCAGCAGCGCGCCGCTGTACATCTGCGGATCCATAACGTTCAATCAACCCCAGCTTCATCACGAGAACTCTATACATATAAGTATTATCATATTTGATTAATGTGTCATATGTTATCTTAGATAAATTTTTTTTTTGAGCTTCACACTATCCTGTATGTAGCAGGGTAGGCGGAGGTTGCTTAGTGTTAATACACTCCGCTCCCCACTTTCCGCCGAATTCTAGAGGCAATGCGTGTCAAGTGGCGGAACTCACCGGCGCGCTTTGCCTCGACATCCGAGCGAAGAAATGAAAATATCAAGTATTTTATATCATCGAGAGGAAATCGAATCCAAAACCTGTCATGTTTGCGTTAGTCACACGCTTGTGTTACTGCGCCACAATTAGCCTCTTACTGATAAAACTTTAAAAATAAAAATGTCCGTAAACAATGGGACGTTTCTTAGATATTGTACTTGTGGCCGTACGAACGTCGGCTCTACCAAGAAATAAGCAAATATAATATAAACAAAGGCTGCCAAACAATATTATTTAGGTCAAAGCAAAGATAAAAGGCAAAAATATATGAATTATATTCACTTTCGCGAAATTTCAAGATGAATTAGGAAAATGTAGTAGAGTATGTACTTTTTAAACTTAGACATGACAAAGCTAACTTAGCTAAGTTAATACACAAACATCCAGAGCAGAACGCGGTCGGGCGGCGAGGTGAGCGCGCTCTCTCAAATATTCCAAGAATACCTAAATGCAAGTCACTCGAACAGATAACAGACGCCACGAGCTTCTCCAAATACAATGACGCAACTTGTGCCTTGACGTCTAAGTGATTACCCAATACCATCGAGCACAGTACTGTGCTGTGTACTGTGCTGGGTGCACAACTGTCTCATACATTACATGTGCGCCTCTCTGTTTAGCTTGGCCTTAGACCTAGCAATAATATTAAAGAAACGAGCTAAAACTAACAAAGGCCGACAGAACGTTACGTCGTAAGTATGAATTAATGAAGCGGGTTGAAGTTCAACGCAAGAATGTTAAATGTCTTGATTATTGGATTTGTTTTTAAATTAAATATGTTAGAAAACATTAAAATATCTATAGCAATATAATATCTGCATTGACTTTTGCCCACTGATCCCGTGACCGCTCGCTCGCTGACGGCGGCGATGTCGAAACGTATTATAACTTTTGTCATTGTGTGCGTTTGTTTGTTCTTCGTGCATCAATTAATGATATGTTGCGACTCGCGTGCAATCAATTGTAATCAATTCTACGTTACAAGGAGGGCTGCGCCGGGCCCTAACCATACTAACCCATTTTTTTGTTTTACGGTTCCTTCACTGTTCGCAAATGCTCAGAGACCAATGTTATTAATGTCGCGCTTTGTCTTTCCAAGATCGTGCAGCATGGATAGCTAAATTCTAAATATTTTTGGCTAAAAAGCCAAACGGCCTTAGGCGTATTTTACATGAACCATTTGATAGCTTCAAATTGCAGCATAGCATTTGAGCCTTTACTAACTCGTAAACCAACTAGTGTTACACCCCCTAGCTCACCCCGTACTTAACATTTAACTTGGCTCTCATTTCACATGTTTTAGATGGGATTAGTATTAACGTATAATTATTTGAATTAAGTAGAAACATCTAAGCAAATAATAATAACTCCGCTGTAAATACAATAGATACAATTTAAGGTGGTCGTGGCGCAGGGACACAAGCGCGCAGCGGTAAAAGCGACGGTTATGGGTTTGATTCCCACTCGGGGGAATAAAATATTTAATATTTTCATTACCTCGCTCTGGTAACGGGGCGAGGCGCGTTTAGTTCCGCCACTCTCTTTGACATTGCGGTATATCTTTTATTTCAATCAGTGATCTATAGGTACTGAACTCAAGTTCTATACAATAAATGATGATAAGAAGGCAAACATATTGTATAAAAAATAACTTCGCTATACATACAACAGTTACGAGTTACGAGTAAAATTGTGAGTAAACCGCAAATCACGCCTTGGATTTGTGGAGAAACCCCCGCCGCCCGCCGCCCGCCGCCCGCTGCACGGCGCCGGCGCCCGCTATTGTGTACTTATTCCTAAAATCAAGTCAATCAACTTGTCATTAAATATTTATATACTTTATTAGCTCGTTGTATATTAGAGGTACCTACTCTATCCCGCTACGTCTCAGCGTTAAGCGCTGACGCTGATTGTGAGTTTAACTAACTAAAACCTCTAAAACACGTGTATAATATTATTTTTTATGTAAAATAAATACTTTTGAACGTTTGACGCTACATATGACTAGTGAATAACTCTCTCGCTGTATATATGTATGTATGTACGTATGTATATATATGTATGTATGTATGTATGTATGTATGTATGTCTGTATGTGTGTGTGTATGGTAGCAAAATAACCATTTACTCACGTACAAAAAAAATGCTAAAGCAATAAAATTTGATTCATATATGTCATTATGCTGCACTAATGTAAGATGATACAAGTACGTACCTACGAGTAGTACTGTAACAGATAAAATAAGAAGTGCAGCCATTAAACATACTACAAAATATAGTTCATATTTATTATGTGCTCGCAGCGGTTGCGTCGTTTTACGCAACGCGTTTAGATTATATACCTATTACGATTGTTTACCGTTTACTACCGTCACTGTCGTTACTGCCGTCACTGCCGTCACCGCCGTCAAACATCGCCACTCGATAACATTACATCTAACTTTACTTAACTTAGCTTCACGCTTTATCCTCTCTGACTGAGAGAACGGAGCGCCGAACGCTATGGTCTCTACATACCTCTTTCGCCTCGTCCACTGTCATCAACCCCTTCATACATGTCCTCCGGGGGGTCCTCATGCTTTTTACGTGACCTTCCTCCAGTAGCTTTGATACTATGTTTTTGAAGGTCAACCGAGGTCTCCCCCTACCTCACTTACCACTCTTTTTTCCATCATATTTTTTTGCCATTATTTCATCACTCATTCTCACCCAAACCAGCTGAGCACGTTCTTCTTCATTCTCACAGTGACATCGTCGCTAGTACCTGCCATTCTGTGTATCTCTTCATTGCGGAATCGATTAGCTAAGCTGACTCTGCATATCCTATGAAGAGATCGCATTTCCACAGCATTCATCTTTCTTACATTCTTCTTCTGTAATACTTACGTTTCGCTGCCGTATAACAGCGTTGGTACCAACACTACATTGCTGTGCTGACGTTTCGCCGTCTCATCAATGCAGCTAAGGCTCCGTTAACCCTGTTACCGGCAGCAATACGCCTTTCCACATCCATCTCGTATCTTCCATCTCTACTGAACATACTTCCCAAGTATACCACCTCATTCACTTGTTCTAATATCTTACTATTTACACTGATCTTGCATACTTTCTTCGTATCTTTCAGAAACCAGAACTTATGTCTTATTCACATTCAGGCTTAGACCATTATTTTCACACCCTTCTTTCAGAGTGGTGACCGACGCCTGCAACTCGCATTCTGATGATGCAATGAACACGGCATCATCTGCAGCAG